>JAQGAF010000297.1:0-59035 GCA_034687865.1 Kryphioiulus occultus
TCGAGAAGGTCTTGGGCAAGTTCAACTTGATCTGCATAGAAGATTTGATCCACGAGATCTTCACCACCGGCAACCACTTCAAGGAAGCCAGCAACTTCTTGTGGCCGTTCAAGTTGAATAACCCCACGGGTGGATGGCGCAAGAAGACAAACCATTACGTCGAAGGAGGAGATTTCGGAAACCGAGAGGAGAAGCTAAACGCGCTGCTGAGGAAAATGGTTTAAAATTGAGATTGAATGCAGTGTATGTTTGGTTCAAAATAAAACCTTTCAGATGTAAATTGTTTGGTGTTTATTTAGGGCAGCCACTGCAAAGTACTCATTAAATATTATAACATTGACAAGTTGGAAATCTAGGGAAAGTTGCAAAGCTGAGGTTTAAAAAACTGAATAAATCTTTTCATTTACCTAATGGGTGCCAAATTTTTACACTTCTAGTAATAATGGGTGCTGAATTTTTACTAAATTTTACCATTGTAGTAAATGTACATATGTGCCTTTGGACACTTGGATTTCAGAAACTGTAGCAAGGCTAGCTGTAGTTGTCATTGATAAAATACTAGTTCTACAGCAACACCATTGAAAGGTGCTCAGAAACAATATCCACAGATGATACAAATTTAATATTTTATGGTGCTTACCCTGACAGGTACTGCATGCGTCTTTACTGGGATAACAACCATTGTGCATGTGGTACTTGCTACCTTTGATTAGTCCAAACAAGTTTTTGAGGAATTACAAATGTTGTACTAACTTAATTACCCTGGAGCAAAGTTCAAGCTCCTGTAATTGCATTTGTTAAGCTTTACCTTGATAGACAAAATGCCTCCAAGGTGCAAATTCCTCAATATGCAAATTATTTGAACCATGATAACATCCCAGGGACTTTGGATACAATTTGTGGGCTGATCACTTCATTTGAAATTAGCAGTTAAACATACAGTATGTATCGTCAGAAGAATCTAGAATCTGCACTGGGGTAAGATTTAATTAAACGAATCAGATTTATTTCATAGTAAAAATATCTTTTGTTCTAATTTGTTTTCATCTTTCAAATACTGACTGACCATTCTTGAAGCACAACGTGATCTTGATCATAACTTTACTCTTACAGAGGCCCTTTACAAAAAAGAAAAGAAGGCCGAGGAATTGCTTTAGAGGCCGATATCACGATGCCCAGATCTTCCTCTGATCTTCCTCCATGGCTGTGGCGTACCTTGGTTTGTGTCGTGGGAATTGAGGACAAAAATCAACCAAAGAGTGGTGTTACCACACGTTGCTGGTTGGCCATACTCTTGCAAGCACTGACTTATTTCTTGGCCAGCGTTTTCTTATTAACCCACGCATGGAACGTGATGTCCGGTATTATTCACGGCGGTCATTCTTCCATCTCTGGCAGCGCCAGCATACTCATGGCAGTTTGCTGGTGTGGCGTCGGAATCTATTCCAGAAATGTGGCCCACCGGATGCTGGATCATCCGAATGTGGGCACCAGAGTTCACTTGGTGTTTAAAAGCTTATTCAGAATCAACGTCACTCTTCTGGCAGTCATTTTAAGCCTGATTCTGCTCGCTGTGGATAATTACCACACCAGAATTCAATTAAATAACCAACGAACTGAGAATGGCTAGTAACTCCATATTTTCCATAAATGGCTCGGTTATGAAGTATTTAATGTCAAAAAATGTTTTTTTTTTTTCATTTTCAGGAACGTCCTACGAAATCGAGTTTGTCTGTGAGATCATGTTTGCCGCGAGAATCTTATTTTCTGGATTTGCTTGGCTCTGGAACATATTGGTCGTTTTCATTCTGATGTCTACTTGTCGCTCTTACACTTTGGGTATGCTTTGCACGAAATTTAGAGATTTGCTAATCAAGTCCTATTCTATTATGGGCTTGACACAATTCCAAATTTATGCTTTCAAAATCCACTGAACATGTAATTTTAGTATCAGGTTTTGTAACGCATAGGAATTCGTAGATTTATTCGCGACTTGGAATCTGACGCCTCTGCCTATGACAAATATTGCAATAAATTGTTCGCAGGCGCAGCACCACATCCAGAATATAATATATTTTCCGGTAAGGTAGGGCACGTTGCAAGTGCTACCCACAATCCATAATCATCTTCTCAAAAAAATTCCTATCTACTCATGAAAGAATACATTTGGCTGGATGAAGATAATTCCGAAACCACATTCGCAACCCAGTTGCCGGGAAACTCTGGAAGTCAGGAAAAAGGAAAGCAAGGCCAATATCAGTATGCATCGGAGAAGGACAGGAAGTTGAGCCTTACGACTATCAGCGAACTCACCGAATCGCCAGGTTTGGTACTTATGAACTCGTGGATCCAATGCAACATATCATTTTAGGCTAACGTGACTTCCGTTGTGAGCAGATGCAGAATTGTCCTGCAGTGACATTGTCATTCAACACCATAATGACGTGTTCAATTCGCTAGCAACTAACTTGGGCAAAACCACATTTGTCAGCGACTGCATTGCCGTAAGTTTGCATAAATTAGTGCAAACCTGCAGGTTAATCAATTTGAAATTCCTCTTGACAGAGAAAGGTGCACAGTCCTCATACGTGCTCGTCGTCCGTGTCTGGAAGTGAACGAGGAAGTTTCGATGTGGAAACCAACGTCTCTATCGAACAACTTCAGTTGCTGACCCTGGACGAGATCTTGCATCGCCATTGGAAAATTTCCGTTAGGACGAATTATAATCAATGATTTTCGGCAATGTCTGGGAAACTGACATCTGACTGACTTTTCCAACTACCATTTCAGTGTCGATTACGTCTGTTGTCTTGCGCTCTCCAACGTTGGATGGTTTGCTTTTTTAGCCTTTCCCTCGGTTGGACCATCGCATATTTGACCTATTGGCTCAATCACACGCCATCGTTGCTTGACGTCGTTCAATTCGTCATACCGCTTGTGTTAATACCACTCATTGGTTCTGCCTATGCCGAAGTCAATTACGAGGGAAAACGAATGTTAAAGGTAAGAAAAACTTCAGAATGTGCTAGATTCTGCCATTCACACCTATTGAAAAGATCGAAGAAATATTCCACACCGAGTTGCATTATAATATTCTGTATGGCAGACTAGGGATAAAACCATACCTTCTTTATACAGATTATTTGTAGAAATACACAGTCGAAATTTCCAGTGGTTTATTAACCACTGGAAATTTTGACTGTATGTCTACAAATAAATTTAATTTCGCCAGTCACTTGGAAGCAGAGTATTAATCTTTATACAGATA
This sequence comes from Kryphioiulus occultus, assembly GCA_034687865.1. Classification (NCBI taxonomy): domain Eukaryota; kingdom Metazoa; phylum Arthropoda; class Diplopoda; order Julida; family Julidae; genus Kryphioiulus; species Kryphioiulus occultus. The sequence goes on from JAQGAF010000297.1 coordinate 3,269, forward strand.
GTCATACAATCAAAAATGACACTGCCTTGACTTTTCCAGTTTGTGTGCCCCCTGGAGGAGCGCTTTTTTATGATCGATTACTTGAATTCCAATCCTCTTCAAATGGTGGTCAGTATCCCATGCTTTATTTCGTTTTTAAGCATTCTTTTTGTAAAATACGTCTTTTTCCATTTCAACAGGTGTACGATTTTCAAGTCACCTATTCGGCAATTGTAACAGCCATTCTGGGACTTCTCCTTGCTCTTTCGTCCGGCATTATTCTCCAAGAAATGACCGAAAATTAACAGCACTATTCGTATGGCATCATTCATGTTCACATTAAGGCCGCTGTGCAGTTGATTAGAGTTTCTTGAATAAAAAGCATTTCTTTCGTTTTACATGAGTCGCTGTCATTCCAACTGTCACTGTCAATGGTGAGCGGCTGTCCAATGGGAAACCTTTTCCCAACCAGATTTCCAAGCACCGCAACCGACGACTCGCTCAACCAGTCGCTGGGTTCAAAACTCAGTTCTTCAATAATTCCGTGAAAAACGCGCAAGTTTAAACGAACTGCTCCTGAACTGGTGCGATGCCGCATCTGTGGTGGAAGAAAGCACTGCTTGCTCAGGCTAAACCGGGGTGATTTACCAAATTTCCAATCCCAGCTACGAAGCTGGGTTTCAATGTCCGATAATCCTGGCAACATTTCCTCATTGGGAAGTACAACTGGAATACTCGAAGAATCTGGTTCAGCCTAAAAGATGGAAATGCGACTGAGTTACTTCCAAAATCTCCAGGCTTGGCGATTAGAGGCATAGTGTGAGATTACCCCAAACTGTTTTCTGAATCCATTTCCAATAGCTTCGATCAGTGCCTCATATCGGACGGAGGCGTCCAGTTCTCCGAGATTCTTCACCGCAGATGCAACGCTTGCCGTTGCCTTAGAGTCCAGACCGTCCTGTACAAATCCATTTGTGTCGTTAAACGTTTTCTGAATTGACATCTGTACTCAAAGGAGTGCAAAAATTGCACGATGTCAAGCCAACTCACCATTTCGTCACGGCGTTTTAGGACAGAAGTCAAAAGACGTTTGTCCACGTCGAATAAAACTGTGCAATGGTGGTAGGCGGTCTCGCGCCCCAGTTTAGCAGCAGTTCCAGAAATCTGCATATTGACTTTATTGTTTGAAATAAAATGAGACAAACCATGCAGGATGACGTCGTATTATAAGCAACTACGTGTTAGCCGCGATTCAAGTATTATGTCATAATTTTTGCTGGTGCAGGAGGGCCAAATGTTGCATCATGACATTGGGGTTAAATTAAATCCTGATTGCGGACTTGAAGAACTTCAGCCCGACTTCTGTTCCAAATGCTTCTTCGTTGTCAGGCTTGCTGTCCCACTGAATAGTCTTTGAGATTTGAACTTGAAGTCAGACTGCAGTTCCTTGAAGGATTATTGAAGTCCCACAGAATGAATTTAGTGGATTTCAATGACCCTAGTCAGACTTCAGTGGGACTTCAATGACCCTAGTCAGACTTCAGTGGAACTTCAATGACCCTAGTCAGACTTCATTGGAACTTCAATGACCCTAGTCAGACTTCAGTGGAACTTCAATGAAACTAGCCAAACCTCAGTGGGACTTCAATGAGCGATACTTCAGGCTTCAGTGGATTCCAGAGCTTCCTGACATTAGTTCCACATTTTATTTCATTGACAGCCTGCGAAATCAGGAGTTTCTGAAGTCCAGGAAGTCCTACTCTAGTCGTTGAGATCCCACAGTCAGACTTCAGTGGAACTTCAACCAACATACATGTACACCTGGCTTTACAAGTTGCCACCCCCTCGTAATACTGGGTCCTCATAATACTTGCAAAGAAATCTGGGCCAAAGGTCATCAATTAATCTATACCTTGAAAACATCGTCAACGAGGATGTCATCCCTGGGCGAGAGTGTGAGTCTCAGGTGGGGCCATCGGTCGTTGATGGCTGTCCGTACAAGGGCCAGATTTGCCCTCCTGTCATAGGACGATCGTCGGCTGAAGAAGGTGCAGTTCAAGTTGCCAAGGTCATGGTAGACGGTTCCTCCACCGCTGTTGCGTCTAGCCAAGGCGACGCCATTGGCCAGCATCGATGTCAGACGGCATTCCAGCCAGGGGTTCTGGTGGCGACCGATGACCACGCAGGGGTCATTGCGCCACAAGAACAACAGAGGGCCACGGCTATTATCCTCCTCACTCCAGTGCCTGTAGAGCCAGTCCTCCATTGACAGATTGGTGAAGACGTCATTGGACGCAGACACCAGGACGCGATGCTGGCGCCATCCAGCCCACGAGGTCAAACGTCGACTCGCATTTCTCAGCATTTCCACCTAAGGCGGTCCTAAGCAATAAAAACTACCTGTCCACTTGAAATTCAATCGATCGAACCCTCGTGCCCTCAAGAACATGTGCGCTCAACACGTTCCTGGAGAAAAGCGCCATTGCTTATTCATTGCAATGTGGTCGCAATGTCGCACGAGCCGTGCCATTGGCTCGTTTTGGAGACCTTTTGTTGGAAAGGAGTAAAACGAACTAATCTTATTTAAGGCGGGTATTTCAAAAGAGGTTCCCTCAATAAGTTGCTGAATCCAAATTATGGCGCAAAAAAGACGAGTTTTCAAACCAGTAATTGGTTGTTCCTCTCCTAGTAATAAGTATAACAAAAAGTTAATCTTTGATAATAACGACCGGAAGTCGTGCGTGCCGACATACATGTACTCTCCAGTTATGCAAACGAATTAGAAGTGATCGTTGGAAAGTAACAAATACGCATTAATTGATACATGTACTTTAAAAGGTGCCACCCATTATTAACGAAGTTAGAAGCAGAAAAAGCCAAGAGAGCCATGTCAGTTACTTCAGAGATCACCTCCTCAGTCAGTTACCTCCTCACGTACTTCATAAAATAATGTTAATATTATACTGTAAAGCTTTCATACTAAGGTATACATGTTGTAATTCTTAGTGATTCGAATCTATAATCATTGAAACGAATTTGGTTGTGGAAGGTTAACAAGGTTCACATCTATTTAGGACATATCCAAAAGTTAATCTCGCGAGATTGAAATGACGCCTTTTGTGCCTATCCTAACCCTCCATTATTTTAATTCAAACTTTCAATTTTTTTGCTGGAAAGTTCACTTTCAAATAGGAAGAGCTAGCATGTAATCGACTAATCAAAATGGTACCATAAGCCAGTGTTTCCCATATGAAACGAGCCACAATCTATTAAAAGTCATCATTTAGTTTGTTTAGTTTTAGATTAGGTTAAGTTTCTAAGGTGATAAGCAACGCCGATGAGCTTGTAAGGAGAATCTCACTTTTTCGAGGTACAAATACTAAGTACAAGTAATATTTGATCGTACATTAACGATGCTAAAATCCATCCTTTGTAATCAAGTTATTCATGCAAGTATGAGAATTTCTAAGAAATTTTCTAAGGGGCATTCTAAGAAAAATGCACACCGTTATATTATCCTGATTATTAATATTACCAAATAACTATGCGCTAAAATCCATCGGTTGTGAACTAGTTCAGCGCTGATCTAGTTCGAGTTTTTCAAAAATAATTTGTGTAAAATTGCGTAAAATTGTTTGTAGAACGATGTAGAACGATCCAAAACATCTAGTCATTTTCGTTCCGATTGATCGACGTTTCTTTTGTTTTTCCTTTTCACCTCTTCCCACCTCCTCCTTTTCTTCTTCTTCTTCCGATCTGCTGACCCGATTTCGGATGGAAAAAACGAGGTCAAAGGGCGCCCTATCATGGCGGCGAGGCCATCTTCTTTTCCGAGCCATGTATCGCTCGCATTGTGTTCCTTCTACCTGGACCTTTTTTTTATTATTGTTGTTATTACATTTACATTTCGACGTACATGGATGTGTACCGACACAGAATCCCGCGGGTTCAACGCGGGCACGTGAATAAAGGACGGAAGACTGAAGAGAATTTCAGTACCGGTACATGCACTGAATGTAGGCTGAAAATCGACCTCAATTTTTCTCGTTTTTTTGTGTGGATGAAACGAGTTCAACGAAGTCTCGTTTCCTTTTTATCTCATTTAGTTTGACGACAAAACCACTTTCCCTCTCTTGAAACCATATTTTCTTCGTTGGTCGCTTTGTTTTAACATAAAATTAAGCTCCAGGTGAAAACCAATTTTGTGAAAGCCAGTGTCGAGCTTAAGAACATCGTCGATGGATGGCGCTGCTCGTAATGGGCGAAAGATAAGGATGGAGACTAACGCCACCCGTGTCGCTGTTGGTCGAATGCTTTGCAAAAATGAAATAAATCCTTAATGTGCGTTTGCGCTATATACCAAAACGTGTTATATTGCGAAGCTATACAACTTATTTGATAATGAGGAGAAAAAATGTTATTTGACACAAGAAAAATCTGGAATCCTTAGGGAATTTTATATTCAACCTGGAAAAATCTGGGAATTATGAAATGAAACCTGTAGCATTGATGACCCACGCATTAGTGGTTTTTTTACAACAAGTAGTACCGTGAAACTTCGATTATCCGGCACTCGTTTAACCGCCAGCGTGTCAAGAACAAGAAACTACAAGTATTTTTCAAAAACAAAATATTTTCACAAACAAAATTAAAATTGCATGGCGGGCACTCTTACTTAGCACTGTAAGACCACTCATAATGTAGGAACAAAACAAACTGTCAATTTTTAAAAAATGCATCCACTGGACACTGTACTTGTATGAATTCAGTGAACCGTATATTCGAATATCCGCCACCCCTGCGATCCCGACCCCTGGCGGATAATCGAAGTTTCACTATACAACAGAGTTAAGAACTAATTTGTTATATTTCAATGTTTTGGGTTACAGTGTAAACGCGTTGTAAACGTACCGAGTGGAAGGGGGTCAAGTGAGACCTTCATCGACGTTACGGGTGACGTAACGGAATGCAACTCGCCACTTAAACAACAACAAAAAACTTAAACACTTCAATTGACTTAAAAAGTCAATTGCAACTTGAGTCAAGAGTCATCGGATATAACAATGATACGGACATGACGTCACCCACCGAAGGCGTTAGTCATCGAAGAAGTTTCAGGACAAGGAAGACTTGTCTCGAGACACAATTGGCGTTCGATTTATAGAAAAAAAGCCAATGAAGTTCTGGGTAATCTGGATATTGTTTTAATACTCCAAGATCCGCCTTTTGCATTGCTGATATCTCGTTGATTTCTTAAACAAGAAGAAAAAAAGACGACCCGGAAGTGCGGAAACAAGTGTTTCTTTGGAGGCCAACTGGTCTCTCATGTACTTGGACGAAACAAAAGAACGTTGAATTCCTTTAGCCAAATCACGGCATTCAAATAGTCATTCCTCATAATAAGCAGTTGGAACTTGGGAGGGAGGTTGTGAAGGGCTGGTACGGATCATCGCTAACCCCGACCCTGTTTCTCAAGACACCTTAGACGAATTAGCATAATCGTTATAAAAACACTAAGAAAATAATAAAGGCGAGCTGCTCTGACATGACATGGGCAGAACGAGAATCCAGGGTGGAGAAGACATTGAATTGAGGTTTCTAAATACTCCCCCTGATTGCAAGGTGGTTGTGAATCAGTCTTAGTTTGCAATCAGCCTCACAAGACATGTAATAACTTCTTAAGGATCCACTATATCCACCTACATGTAACTGGACACTCAGAGCGTATACTTGCTCGAGTGAAAATTGTGAAATTGTCTGATTTTCCAGATCCATGACCCGTTTCATCTCTGTTTTCGACCTTTATGAAATCATTTTTAACCAACTTACTGACACAACTTCTATTCATCTGACATGTCATATGCATTTAAAGTTTGTGGAGCAAAGTCGCCCTTACCAAAAAAATACAAACGAAATCGTACATTGTGACCCACAATGCATTTTGTTTTAACAACTGCTCGAAAGTACATTATGAAAGGTTGTACGCCAAAACTAGAGTTTATCTTGAAGTCTTTTTCCAATGCCTTTACCAAATCCTTTCTTAGAATTTCTTAGTTCGACCACAGTTTAGCCGCCAGGGGTCGCTGGCTGGAGGAGGTGGTCCGTCAGGGGGGTGGGGTGGGGGGCGTTTCTCCTCCTCGTCCAATGCCACTGGCCGGCACGTATATATAGTAGGTGCGGGACAGGGCTAACGGTTTCTTTTCTTCGTTTAACGAAGCAGAAACGACACGATAAACGATGGTTGCGCATTTCAGGATATCGCATTTGGGGCAACTCTTGCTATGCATAGGAATAGGTAAGCGAAGACTTCAATAAGTTACTTTAACAGTAGTCGAGCAACCCACCCCCTTAATCTCGCATCACCCCTCCGGCCCCAATCCACCTCAAGCCTCAGACGACCCCATTACCGAAAAAGTGCCTAAAAGGTAAAGGCGATGTCTATTCGCGATTATGACGTCATCTGAGGGACAGATGCAGTGAAACTATTTTTCGTGAAAAGGTCTTTGGGTGAAAAATGACCAACAGTACTTTACCATATTTTCCATTTTTAAATCTTTAAAAGCGATAATACATTTTAAACATGATTTTAAAAAGTAGTTTAAAAGGTTCAAAATAAATGAAAATTACATATAATTTCATCCATATAAAATATAATCCAATAATATAATTCCTTCCATAATCATTTCTCTCATAAGAGACTTTACAAAAGGTACATATTATACTAAGATAAGCTTGAACAACCACAGAACTACTTTAGTTTTTCTTAGTTATTAGTTTAATTGCTTCTCTTTTTTAATTGAATTGAATACTGAACTGATTTTCAAAGCAATTTGAATCCATATTGGATATATAAATTATACATGTATTATATTTAACAATTTCTTAATTTCTTGCCATAATCATTTCTCTCAAAGGGAATTTTACAAAAGTCACATCACTTTATGCGAAAAACTTGAAAAACCGTAAACCACTTTAGTTTTTCTTAGCACGTTTAATTGCCTTAGTTTTTCTTAGTACGTTTAATTGCTTCTCTTTTTAAATCACTTTGAATGCTGAATTTGAACACAATTTAAATAATTCCTAATACTATTTGAACACTGGATCCATAAAATTATCATCAGTCATGATATTTAACAGTGTCTTTACTTCTTTACATAATGTGTAACGTGTAAAGGCATAACACCGTTGAATTCAACGGAAACTTTACAAAGGGTACTTACTATAACACTGCAAGAAAAACTTGAAACCCATATGCACCATTGAAAATTTTAGATCGTTAGTATCCTTTTTTGAATGAATTGCATTTCCAACAATTTGAATATAATATTCATCAATTATAATTTCCAACAATTGTAATATCCAAAATGGCAGTTTCAGCTCCTGTCTCACCTTTTTGGCGTTGAAAACAGTAATTTTTGTTGTTGTTGTTGTTGTTTTCTTAAGAAATGGTCGCCAAATTTCTCTTCGTCTAGCGTTTATCGAGCGCATCGACCTCGTCTGGTGAGCCTATTAAACTAGGTCTCGCGGAATAATCACGTAAAAAGTTCACTTAAGAAAAAAAAAATCAAACGTCTTGAAATTCGCCAATTCATTTCCAGTTGAAACCCCATAAATCGGTTCACAAATTTTTCAACCCGTTTGTGCGGAAGCAGTATAAAATGTTCTTCTGAATGCAGCATACATGTACTTCAGAAGCGAATGTTTCAATCATCAATGCAATTTCAACTAAGTTCCTTACAGACATGAAGAATATGTCGTGTAATGGTGATGGGGAATGAAATCCTTAGATCCAATGTGCATGTAGTATCCGGCTATGGCCTGTTCTCCTGTTTGGGTGGTAATCAACATAAGCTTCAGAATCAAATAGTATTCAGATTCCAACTCAGAAAAACTTGTGAAATTCGAACAAGATACCCATTTAGTCCAGATTTCCGAATCTAAATGTACTTCCAAATGGCTCTCAGCAGGTGAGTGAGCCAAACTTATGTAGGTCAGCATTTCAACAGGTCAGCAACCATCGTAACGCACGCTCACCCTATAAGACCAGGTGACTGCTGGACCGCACTGACCCCACATCACCCATTGAGGCCATGGGGACAGATGGCTCACATAGAAGCATCATCATCGTAACCCTTCCTTATCCTTTCTCTTGTCCTAATTTTACATCGAACCATTAAATGCTCCTTCAGTCCAACAACTTCCACCAAGCCCCTATTTTTACAACCTTTCTATTAACGTTGAGTTTCATCCCTGTCTGTAACGGACCTTTTCGAAGTCATTTTTAACCGACTTACTGACGTCCTAAAGGACTGAAATTTGGTACACAGCTTAAATTGGTGGAACATGTTATTTTACTGGAAGTTTTTGGATCGACGAATCACGCCTTTCTGATAAATTTCTAACTTTACAAGTTGAAAAAGTGCATTCGATACTGCAATGTGGCCCCGATCATTGTGGTATTTCAAATTCCATGACTTTTTCATGACTTCAAAACCTGTCCATGCCTATCAGGTGACAAATGAAGAATTTAAACCCAAATTTTTATTTTGTGTAGTAAATTTCATGACTTTTTCAAGACCTTGATGTAAATTTCATGACTTCCATGACCTGAATCTCATTTCATGACTTTTCCATGACTGGTATACACCCTCATTTAGCTTCGAACTAAATGCCCCTTCAGTCCAACAAGCCCCCATTTTGACCACCTTATAAACCTGTAGCGTTTCATCTGTCTGTAACGGACCTTTACGAAGTCATTTGTAACCGACTTACCGACGTCCTAAAGGACTGAAATTTGATACACAGCTTAAATTGGTGGAGCATATTATTGTACTGAAAGTTTTTGGATCGTCTACTTGATGGCCCCAGAATTCATTTCGTTCTAACAAATGCTCCCATTCACGTGTATTACGAAAGGTTGTACGCCAAAACATGTCCTGTTCATGTTCGTGCGTGTATTTTTTTTCTAGTTTTTGGAAACTCGGTTCACCGTGTCCGTCGCCAAGACGCGACCGTGACCCCTGGGACCCCCGTGCCCGTGCCCATTAGCAGCGACGTGCTGAACGACAAGGATCTTTGCGAGGGCCGGTCACCTGGCGAGTACTTCCGGTTGGCCGCCGACGACGACTGCCGTGACGTCGTGCGATGCTCCGTCCAAGGGCTCTTGGCCCTAAGATGTCCGGCTGGCCTGGCCTTCGACATCGAAAAGCAGACTTGCGATTGGAAGGACCACGTCAAGAATTGCGAGAAAAAACAGAGTGAGTAAGAGGGGTTTTTTTAAGGGGGGAGTTAGTGTACATAACTGCATGAAATATAATACATAAAGTAAGGTCCAGTCGATGAGAACACGCCCGATTTTAATGAGAAGATTTATCGAATGAGGTCAACTAGAACGTGTCCGTAAAAATGTCACCCTAAATGGTGCATTTGGAGTGGGCCGAAAGGGGTCCCTTGCATTTCCCTGGAATTTCCGGTCCCCCCCGGATGACCATGAGCAACTGCTGGTGCTGGTGTTGCACGCTGGGCACGTCTCAAGGTGTCATTTTTTCAGTTTTCTGACGCAGCCTACATTCTCAGGAATGCGATGTGAACCGGTTCTAATATAGTTTATAATTTCGACATGTCCCGTAAGCACGAGCTGCGACCTTTTCTCTAATTAGATCCCCTGACCACTTTCCCCTAATTGACCAACGACGATTATGCAGGTGCCATGGCGTCGCCCCTGTTGCTCCAGTCTAGAGCTTTGCCTTAATTCGAATCATTAATTGATATCAAAAGCGATAAGGCATTCAGCGGGAGCGGTATTCGCACTCGTTTTCCCTGACCCACAGAGGGGGGCCTCCGGGTGCCCCAATTTCAAAATCGAAATTTTCCTACTTCGAAATTGGACGTTCATGAGCAGGAAGTCCTCATTGCACCTCCGTGCTATGGAAGGAAAAAAAAGCGAGAATTTCCAAGATGGCGGCGGAAAAGCAGACACGCAATTAACAATTAACGCTGGGTAAATCCGAGCGTATGATATGGATCAGTTCGGGCAACAGGTTTGCGCCAGGGCGCGTGAGAATTGGAACAAAACAGAATGGGAATTGCCGCGGAAAAAAATAACCGAAATATGGCGTGAAAACGCATTTTAAACGTGTAGGAATCGCTAAAGATTCGCCAAAAACCACTGACATACATTAAGAATACACGATGCAACACTCACTGACTGAGTCACACAAGTTCACAATTACAGTAGTACCGGTCTAAATAAATACTATCTAAAGTAATATCCTTTTTAAACTTACAGTATATCAGGTGTCCAAACTAATAAACTCTTTAAATTAATATTCATCATCGCGCTCAAATATAATTGTTTAGACAGGTTCCATTGTATTATGCACATTTGGGTAGCCTGCCCATACGGAACAAAGTAATTGCAGAGCGACTGCGAGACAGAGTGTAAACCGATGATCACTGAGATCAAATCAGTGTTTCAGAAATGCGCAATCAGTTTTCTCCATGCATTGCAATCAGTTCTGACTGTACTAGAGAATGGTCCCTGCTCCGCCATAGGCAAAATGGGAAAGTGGCTTCTTCTAGAAGCGCGTAAGTTAGCAGTGATTGCCTGGCGGTTAGGGGCAGCTGAATAAAGAAATGCGTTTTTAGGTTAGTTAGACCCCCAATAAAGAAAAAGCTAAAAAAATAAAAAAGGATAAGTTGCAATTCTTGTATACTAGACAAGTAGGTTGAAATTAAATATTTTGTGCACAATTGGAACAGGGACTATTCCGCAGTACAATATTGCTGTTGTACATCCTCAGCATTTTTCATAATGGTGTCCACCTGAATGGTAGCCAAAAACTCATGAGCTTTTGTCGTTATAGAATCTCGCAAAGTGCAACCTCTTCTGTCCACCGATGAGCCCTTATGCGAAGAGAGCAAACTGGCTTGCGGCAATGCCGAGTGCATCGACAAGGCGTTGTTCTGCGATGGGAAGCCAGATTGCGCTGATGAATCGGACGAAAACGCTTGCTGTGAGTATATATAGAATCTATTGATCAAGTTGTTCTGACAAGGTGGTGGTTGGTTGTGGAGTTTAATGGGTGCAATGGCTGAAAGGGAAATGGCCACCAAGCATGATGATGATGGAATTGGTTAGTTGGTTGGTTGCGGAATTCAATGGGTGCAACGACTGCTGGTGGTATCCCATTGTAAAAAATATCTAAACGTTCTCAATGTCTCCAACAGCCGTGGACGAGGACCCGAACCGAGCGCCCCCTTGTGACGTGGCCCAATGCACATTGCCAGACTGCTACTGCAGCAACGACGGCACGCACATCCCCGGTGGCCTGGAGGTGACCAAGGTGCCCCAGATGATCATGATCAGCTTCGACGACGCCATCAACATCAACAACATCGACCTGTACCAGGAGATCTTCAACGGCGAGCGCAAGAACCCCAACGGCTGCACCATCAAAGGCACCTTCTTCGTGTCGCACAAGTACACCAACTACAGTGCCGTGCAGGAAATGCATAGGTTGGGACATGAGATCGCCGCCCATTCCATCACGTGAGTACTCTCAAACCAAACCGTAATTCCTGTCTTACTTTCTTGAAAACCTTTGTGATGCTGACAAGAGCTTTTCTTGCTTTCTATCTTTCTTGGTCATCTTGACGATGCTGCTGCTGATGATGTTGATGATGTTGCTGATGATGACAATGATGACGTTGCTGCTGATGATGTTGCTGATGTCGACGACAGGCACAAGAACGACGAGCAGTACTGGACGGAGGCCAACGTGGACGAATGGGCCCAAGAGATGGCCGGCAGCCGGTTGATCATCGAGAAGTTCGCCAACATCACGGACAACTCCGTCATCGGCACCCGCGCCCCCTACCTGCGTGTGGGCGGCAACAACCAGTTCGCCATGATGGAGGAGCAGGGTTTCCTGTGGGACTCGACCATGACAGCGCCCCTGGGAGCCCCGCCGCTCTGGCCCTACACCCTGTACTTCCGGATGCCCCACAAGTGCCACGGCAACGGTCAGAAGTGTCCGTCGCGTTCTCACGCCGTCTGGGAGATCGTCATGAACGAGCTTGACCGTCGCGATGACCCCTCCTTCGACGAGGACCTTCCAGGCTGCGCCATGGTCGACTCCTGCAGCAACCTCTTGAGCGGTGAGCAGTTCTACAACTTCCTCACCCACAACTTCAAGCGTCACTACGAGTCCAACAGGGCCCCCTTCGGCCTCTACTTCCACGCCGTCTGGCTGAACAACAACCCAGAGCTGAAGAACGCCTTCCTGGAGTGGTTGGACGAACTGATGGCCAACCACAAAGACGTCTACCTGGTCACCATGACCCAGGTCATCCAGTGGATGCAGTCCCCGGCCGATCTGGCCACCGTCAAGGAGTTCCAGGACTGGAAGTCCGTCTGCATACCGGAAGGACAGCCATCTTGCAGCCTGCAGAACGCGTGTCCCCTCAGCACCAAAGAACTTCCTGGAGAAACGCTGCGCCTCCACACGTGCATGCAGTGCCCCAACAACTACCCCTGGCTGGACGACCCCACGGGAGAGGGATTCTTCAAGTAAAGACCAGGCATTAACCACCCCAGAGACCCCTCGAAATTAGGGTTCCTGAATTAGAGTCGTTCGGACGACCCTCTAACTGTACATTCCAAACATGGCGGATGTCCCTCATGGGGGAAACTCATCGAAAAATGAAATATTTGGGATAAACTGCTTTGGGATACTCCCCGCATGGTTACCGGTGACCGTAGCAAACTGATTGCAAAAGGCAGTCATGTTCTCGCAGATTGCCAACTGGTAGTAAACTGATTGCACTCTGCCCAACTCTGCAAACTGATTGCAAAGCTGCAAAAAGGCAGACATGTTCTCGCATATCTGACCGCATCAATGTCATTGGTAGAAAGGTGTGATTAATTGGTAGTGTGGCAGTTTTAAGTGGCAACCATTTTGCAACTAGTTTTTTTTTGTTTCAAATGGGGGGTGGCGACCAAACCGCCATGATGGCGCCCTCTCCAGCGTCCCCACCTGGTGACGCCTTTTATAAATTATTTAGGGTCGCGTCCAAATTCGATGAGCGACCCCCACCCTGTTTCAACGACCACCACCCGGGACCCATTTTTTAAGTTTTGTTTTTCAATACGCCTTACTGTAGACTTAACTTTTTTAGCGTTCATTTCGTTTGTATTTTTCGTACGAAAATAAAACTCGATGATAAACCAGTTTGGATTTGCTTCGTGTTAACCTTTCAATTAAATTCAACTCAGTACCCTATACAATCAGTAAATTCAGAGCAACTCGTTTTGGACATCAACTATGGCAAGGTACTACAAGCAATTTAAGGTAAGGTAAGACAAGCAAGTTGGAAATTAGAGCGAACATAATTTCGGTATGAGTCACACAGGCCGGAGACGGGAAATTGGGTCGTTGGACGAAAAGGTGAAAAAGGAAGAGACTCTCTCTGTGACCCCTCACTTTTACCCCACTTTCTCGTCTAAATAGCGTCTGTTCGAGACAATTAGAACGGATTGAATAAAAAGGCATGGGGTCGCCAAATAAGCGGGTCGGACTGAAAACGAAATTTGCCTAGGGGGGTTAACCTAATAACGCAATGTTACAGAACAAAAATGCAATGCTTGAGACCATCTTGGAGCCAACTTATCTCACGATTGATCACCCCTGGCCAGGACCGAGATCCAGATTCAGTCCACGTAGTCGAGGGCCTCAACCCCCCTCAGAGGGTCGTTGTCCGGCCCGTGGAAAACTCGTTCATTTCGCTTCTTTTCTGTTGCCTCCTACCTTCTTTCTTCCCATTGGGGTCAAATCAGAACAAAAGTGGAACGGGAACAACTACTTATTAGTTGATTTTGCTTTAATCGAAGCCGTTTTCCATTTTCAATTGGGGATGGAGTGGGAGGAAGCGGGGAATTTGCGTAATTATGTGGGATCATCCTGGATAAAAACGTCTTTTCAGCAGATTCTTCGATATCAAAATCAAAATTGCAAAAAATAATAACAAAATGTAAAAAACGTGTTTTGCAAAATGGGGTCCAGAGGAATTCCTGACCAGTTTCGTTGACACCACATTCATCAAGCTTTCATCTTCGACGGCAGCAAAGGGTTCATGAGTGGAAAAGGGGTAAGAAACTATAAAAAAGGGAAGACCAGTCTTAGAGGTCGTTCAGAGGTCGAAGGTCGTCTAACGACCCAGGGCTCGATGACACCGCTCGAGGTGGACAAGCAATTCCGGTTTTCCATGTCCAGCTCGGAGAGGTACGTGCGGAAGCGTTACGTAGTCACGCTGACCAATGGCCCAAATTGGGCGCAGGGTCATCCACAAGACCGTGACGTCACGCATCCTTTTATCCCTGCCGTCTGAGCGTTTATTTAAAAAACACCTTTGGCACCATTTTTGTGGAATTTAATGCGTCTTGGGCGCGATCTGAACTGGCCACAAACGCCCAAAACTAAAATTTTTAGAGTCATGGAAATGGTGGGTTCGTTTCATCATAAATCACTGTAAGACACACCCTATGCAGTAAAGTTACGCCCATTTCATTGCCGGCGCCAGACTGTTTGAATCATTGCTAAATTGACTTGATGACTTGGGAGTGTTACTTGATGGATGAAAAGACTGATTCGACAACTTAATTCCCCCTAAATTTCGTCGACAATACTACGGTATATTCCCTGCTGCTGTCCACTCTAGCTAAGACTATTAGGAAGAGGGCTTCTTCTAACGGCTCGTAGGCTGGCAGTGATTGCTTGCGGTTAGGGCAGGCAAAATAACGAAACTACATGTTTAAGTTAGTTCAGGTTTATATTTAAAAAATACCACACAAATAAATAAGAAAGAAAAAGTCCGAAGCTAGGACAGGTGTTGTTCTGGTCTTCTAGACAAGTACGGTTGAAATTGACATTTTGTGCGAATTTGGAGCAGGATATATACGTAGTGTATATATTTACCATATTTTTCCCCTTTTCAATCACCAAAATTGTACATCTTTTTAAAAAACTATATACAATATTGGCAAATTTCAAAAATGACTTAAAGACATTTCAAAAATCCGCGAAATTGGAATATTATATTTTCTGCTTGTTGTACATTTTCTGCATTTTGTGCATTTTAAGCATTTTGTACATTTTCTGCCACTTGTACATTTTAAGCATTTTGTACATTTTCTGCCACTTGTACATTTTCTGCATTTTGATCATTTTAAGCATTGCGCAGAGCAGGGAATATACGGTAGTGTATCTTTTTTGCCTTTTACTCACCGATTGTATATCTTTTCAACAAACTACCATATTGGCTTCTCCAACAATTATTCAAAGACATTTGGAAAATTCGCGAAAGGGCGTAAGTTTGAAAAGTATGGAAAAATGTTAAGTTTTATGAAAAATGCCAGATTCCTGTTTTTTAACAACAACAAAATTAAACTAGTTTCTTCTGACAACCAAAGTGTTTTTGTGTCGAGAAAGTGAACGAAAAACTAACAATTAATCCAGACGTCATAATTTTTTGTTTCCACAAGGGATAGTCGAGCTGTCCTAAACTAAACTGGTTCTATTTTGTTCCAAATACGATCAGGTACATGTGTATCGAACCAAGTGCTCTATCGGTGTATCAGGTTGGGGGGTTTGAGTGATTGGCAACCCAGTTTTTCCCCAAAATAAGGCGATAGGACATTTGCAGGCCTAACGTTACAAGACGCCTCTGTGCATTTTAATTCGTAGCAACTAACGACATAAAAAGTGGAGGGAGGGGGGCGGGGCCTGTTGGGCGAACGTCCGACGAGTAGCGAAGAAAAGGTGGAAGAAGGAGAGGTGATAAATTGGGCTAAGATGGACGCGTAGAAGGCAGTCTAAGGTGGACCACGGACACGATAACACCATCATGAAAACAACGACCGTTTTAAGACTGCTTATGGCGATGGCCATGGCGCACTCTGGTGAGTCAATCGAGAAACATTTGTACTATTTTTTATTCTGGTGCTCTTTAATTTTAATAACAATTTCAAAAAAATGGGGTATTAGCCTATGGTTTCCCATGGTTTCCTTGTCCATGGTATGCCTATGGTTTCCTTGTCCAACAGGTTTGGACATGTCAAATATAAGATGCTTGTAAATTTTTCTTTAACAAAAAAACCAAAAAAAAACGACATTTTTATTGGGGCATTAATTACCACGATGATGACTGAGTCGTTATGGAAAAAAGTGATTGCAATTTTAAGGGAGTGTGAAAATTATCGCGGAGAGATTGAGGGTCAGATTTTTTCAAATTGTTTCAAATTGCTTCAAATGGAACAACACGAGTATGGTTGCAGATTGATTACAAATATTACATTGCAAATATTTCATGCCAATCATTACATGGAGCCTACAGAGCATTGATTGCAAATATGCAGGCTGTCTAAAAGGCAGATTTCTTAACTGACTTTTGTCCTTTAACAACAGAGATTGGCAATCATTGAATGCAGCTTACAGAGCATCGATTACAAATGTCGTAATATACAAAGGGGAAGTCTGCAATTTCCTGACTTTTGTCCTTTAAACCACATTGGCAATCATTACAAGCAGCTTACAGAGCATTATTTGCAAATAGTTCACTGCAACCAGTTCACTAGTTGGTTGCCAATGAAAAACTGCTTAAAAACACTTGCAACTTCGCGGGAAATTTTCTATCAGAAAACGACTGCTTTTTAGTCTTTAATATAATCAGTCTGCACAAACAGCAGTCATCTGAAATCAGTTCCATCAGTTTGAAATTTTTTCCCATCTGCCTCACTTTCCAAAAGCATCAGATCAGTGATCAAGATCCCACTGAGGTGAGCATGATAAAGCCCCAAGAAAAAGAAAAGGAAAAGGCAAGAGTGACCAGTGGGGGTGCTGGACGTCATTTGGCAAGTGGGTCGGACAGCATCCTAATGGTGGGGGGTGGGGGGTCCGCCACCCCGGGGACGAAGAATCTAGTCCAGCACCACGTGAGCGCAGCAAGTAGGTCAATTCCCAGGAACGAGTTTGGTAATTTTTTTTTAAAGTAATGTAAAACAGCAGGAAAAACCACATTGCTAAACATGAGTCGATTAATTGTTTCGGTATACGACGTGAAGCCGTCCCAAGGTCCCATACCCCATCCAACCCCCCCGAATCGGTTTCACGCACGATCGTGTTGAAAAGGCAACGATGGAACACCTTGGCCTAATTCCACACCAGGTGGCCCCTTCCCAATTAAGGCCCAGACGGTCCTCCACCCCATTCGGAAGCCGTACTGTCGCCCTAGGACACCGTAAGATCACGGTCATCGAGATTCAGGAAAAACCGGAAGTCGAGGCCGACGAGAGGCCAGACTTTGGAAAAGGTCAAGGAGTCAGTTTGATTAGTTGGGGACTATTACTACGTCTATATGCAGAAATTAATTGCACTTACATAAAATGGGGGTCAAGTATACATGTACATGACCATGCAAATCCCCAGCTTCTTAAAAGATGCCCGTACCTTTAATAAAACCAGGTACAACATATGCAGACAATGTAGAAAATTTGCTAAAATCATTTGGTTACATACAAAAAATGCACCAAGCAGGCATTGCATGAGCACACTAACGCTACTGCAAATGATAACCATTCGTTTTAGCTGCATTTCGTCTTGTTACCCCAAACAAACCCCCTTGCAGTTTCTTAAACCAAATTCATAAATTCAACTTTAAGAAAGACAACCGTGTTTGCATGCAGCTAGAACTTTCTTGTGTAAAATGCAATTCAAGTCTGTATATAAAAGTAGTACATGTATGTGTTACATATTCAACCCGTTGACACATTGGATGATATCCAAGCACTGACATGTTGGAGTTGTTGGATATCATCCATAGAAATCATCAATTCGCAAAATTCTTAGAGTTTTCCTATCAACCAATATAAGCAACAGTATTGTAAGAACTAACTGTCCTTTAATATAAATATTTTTGACCAATATGGCCATTGATTATAACGATGACAATTAAATTTGAATAATACAGGAATTCACGCAATATCACATTATTATTACTTTTTAATTTGGCTTATTAATGCCATAATAAATATACGAAATATCTTCTGGATTGAAATTATAATTAAAAGCTAGGAAATCCCCTGAGTTTTTGAAAAAATGTCTAAATTCATCTGTCTTTCCCAAGATTCCCAGGTCCTGAGTAAGTTGCGGCTTCCAATTTGCCAAAACTAATATTCTTGTGCATGGATGTTAATTTCTTAAATTGCCAACTGATTGCTGGTGGTGCAGTCAGTCACCCCTTCCATTCCGGTTCCTAGCCACATAAATACGTTGGAATAAGTTGAATAAATTGGTTACTGCCTGCATTATTAGCATTCATCGAAATTGGTACGGCGTAACGATAAAAATAACGCAAAAAAAGAAATAACAAGAAATTCGTCTAAAGAGTGAGAAATTTTATAATTCATGGGTGGAAACGAATACACGTAAGAATCCTCCCTTAGAAATACAATGGATTTATGTAGGTGTTGGGTGTAAAGGACAGCCAGTCCATGCTGACTAACAACAAAAAAATGGGATTTTTGAGGTGAGAATGTTTGTGATCGCAAAGATATGTAGGTCAAAAAGTCGCCCCGAGCCCGAATTCATGGAAATTCACGCGAATTTGAAAAAATAAATGGTGAAGAAAAACGAGAAAATGACGTCGTCTCATGTATTATTTGCTGGGGAAACCTAAATAGCGGTTAATCGCCCCGAAATCTGGCATGAGTACTTAGTATAATATATGGAACTGTCATCGATATGCTATGCTGTTAAATGTACTTGTTTTCCTTCTTAATAAAGGAGTCAAATGTTATTGTAGACAATTAAGTTGTTTGCTTTTTTACTGGGTTGCCATTTTACCATGGAAGAAAATTTATCCGTTTGCCATCAGTTTTCAATGAAGGTTCTAATTTTCGACCATTATTTTCCCAGTCTTCAGCGTGGCCATCAGGAGGAAGCGTCAAGACATCAACAACATCAACGACCAGGACTTGTGCGAAGGACGTCAATCTGGAGAGTACTTCCGGTTGACTGGCGATGACGACTGCCGCGACGTGGTCCGTTGCTCCGTCCAAGGGCTTCTGGCCCTAAGATGCCCTTCGGGCCTGGCTTTCGACATCGACAAACAGACGTGCACATGGAAGGACCACGTGACCAACTGCGACCTGTTGGACAGTAAGTCCATATGAAACGGCCCCTTGCATGCAGCATCCATTGCCCCACAATACATGGCGATGTGAAGCCATGTCAAGAAAGTGTCAACCACCATGACATTTGTCCATGTGTATCCGTAATGATACACGAAAAATCTTGCATTCAATGTTTTCAGAAAAAATGTATTACTCTTTCAACCTCAAAAAACGCAACCTACGTAAATTTGAGAGTTCTTTTTTAATCAAGTTGCAACTGTTACATACATGACATAGCAAATGTTCCAAGGACCAAAGGACTTCCTTTTCACATACATAAACGCTAATTCAAACGTTCTTACAGTAACTCAGAACTTGAGCAAGAACAATTTTTTAAAATATTTTTTCGGAATAAACAAGAAAGCCATGTTAAGAAAGTGTCAACTACCAGTAAACATTTCTCCATGTGTATCCGTAATGATACACAAAAATCTTGCAATCCCTGTTTTCAGAAAAACAAGCATTACTTTTTCAACCCAAAAAACCCAACCTACGTAAATTTGAGATTTCTTTTCTTTAAATAAAATTACATACATGCCAAAGCAAATGTTCCAACTTGTGCAAGAACAATCAAGAAAGGAAACCACGTCAAGAAAGTGTCAACGTGCCATCAGTTGGTTGGTAAACAGATTGGCAAAGACGTCAAGCGAGCTACAGTGTAACAAACGTTTAAAATAACGTTTACATGTGTATATTTGAAAATAAGCCAGTTTCCTTGGAACATTTAATATATGTAATACAAGTAACTTGATTTTAAAAAGATCAAGTACACCAACAAGATTATGAATGTTTGCCCTGTAATATAAACACGTTAGTGACCATAATTCCTTCGAAGGGGTCAAACTTGTATGCCGAGCTAAAAACTTTCTTTGCTTTTTCTCCATTCTCAGAACCCAAGAAGGCCCAGCCCTTGTTGGTGACTGAAGAGCCTCTGTGTCCAGAAGGCAAACTGTCTTGCGGCAATGGCGATTGTGTCAACAAGGAACTGTTCTGCGACGGAAAGCCCGACTGTTCTGATGAATCTGACGAAGGGGCCTGCAGTAAGTTTGAAATTTTGGCTTACTCAGCAAGAGCCCTACACCGGAAATTGCACTTTTTCTGCAGAATTAGGGTCATGTCAAATTTTCTTCATGTTTTCAGACGTTGACCAAGATCCCAACAGAGCCCCCCCTTGCGACCTTAGTGTTTGCATCCTTCCCGATTGCTTCTGCAGCGCTGATGGTACCAGAATTCCTGGTAACCTGGACCCCATCAACACCCCTCAGATGATCACGATCACCTTCGACGACGCCGTCAACGTGGACAACATGGACCTCTACAACGATATCTTCCATTCGGACAGGAAGAACCCCAATGGGTGCACCATCAAGGGCACATTCTTCGTGTCCCACAAGTACACCAACTACAGTGCTGTCCAAGAACTCCATCGACGAGGACACGAAATCGCTGCACATTCACTCACGTAAGTTGATCTTTAAATTTGACCTTTTGGTCGGGGATACCAATCTGGGTCCAAAAATGGATGGTGGAACACATTGTGCATGTTTTGTATTGTTTCTACATGTACATACCAGACAATGATTGCCAGCCACTAATTAGGTCGACAAGATACAGTATAGCGGTCGACCAAGTTGGTCAGGCCAAATTACTGACCCATTTTTTGCTAGGCATACAACAATTTCAGTTCGCCACATATAGCATTGCGGATTTAGATGACCAATCTACATGTATGTTGTCCTTCCACAATCGCCTAAAAAGGAGACAGATTTATATTTTCTATAATCGAATAAAACCATTAAATTCCTCTGAGTGCCCACCTGAGAGTAGGCCAGTCAGGGTATCGGGACTGACCCCCTGACCCCTTTATGAAAAATAATTTGCCCACCTTGAAAAACATTCGTTCCAATTAAAATAAACTGATTAGCGTGTTGGAATTTGACGAGTGAGGGTCTCACCCCTCTGTAGAACTTTGGGGGCCACGCAACACCCGTGCACGTATGGGAAGGCCGCCTTCAGGGGCAGCCTTGAAGGCGACGGCCATCTTGAATGCGATCAAATACTTTTAGAAATTCTCTGCCCAGAATTTTTGGGGACATGGCGTTTCGCGAATATCATTTCTTCGAAATGGCATGGAATTTGGGCGTGTAAATGGAATGGAATGACGTTTGCCATTGAACGAGTCGTAGCCGGTAGCCCTCGACCTAGTTTTTGACCTGGCATTATTCATAAAGACTCACTTAAAATTCTTTGACTGACATTATCAAGGTCCACGCACAAATGCACACAAATCATATTTAACTTTTCTACCTCCCTCAACGAATGGTACGCGAATTAACATAAATTAACAATGATTTTGTTGTCCATGCACCCACGCAGGGGTGAATCAGTGAAGCCTTTGGGCCCCTGGTTGAAGTTGGGGGCTGGCAGTACCCTCTACCTCTCTCAGTGAATGGTTAATTTCTATCTTTTCAAAGAAAGTGGATATCATCATAATGATGATCATAGAGAAAGTGGAAATAACGTTCAGATAATAAATAAAGTTCAAAGAAGTTCATATCATAATGATGATCATACGATGATCACAGAGAAAGTGGAAATAAAGTTCAGCAGTTGCTGCTTTCGCAAAGATCTTCTGGGGGTCCCTGCAATTCCGAGCACTGAAGAGTTGGTTCAGTTCAACTCAAGAGCCCTAAGCCTTTGTACCATCCGGAGTCTGTGGGATT
Organism: Kryphioiulus occultus; assembly: GCA_034687865.1. NCBI lineage: Eukaryota > Metazoa > Arthropoda > Diplopoda > Julida > Julidae > Kryphioiulus > Kryphioiulus occultus. The sequence continues at coordinate 25,199 of JAQGAF010000297.1, forward strand.
ATAATGAAAGTTCTTGTTTTTCAACATCAGGCATCGCAACGACGAGAAGTTCTGGACTGAAGCATCCACCGAGGACTGGGTCCAAGAGTTCGCTGGCAACCGGTTGGTTCTGGAGAGGTTCGCCAACATCACCGACAGTTCCATCATCGGTCTCCGGGCTCCCTACTTGCGCACTGGGGGCAACAACCAGTTCAAGATGATGGAAGAGCAGGGCTTCTTGTACGACTCCACCATCACAGCTCCCCTCAGCAACCCTCCATTGTGGCCTTACACCCTGTACTTCCGCATGCCCCACAAGTGCCACGGCAATGGGCACGCCTGCCCCTCCCAAAGCCACGCTGTCTGGGAGATGGTCATGAATGAAATGGACCGCAGAGATGACCCCACCTTCGACGAGGACCTTCCCGGCTGCAACATGGTCGACTCCTGCAGCAACATCAACCAACCCGAGCAGTTCCACAACTTCCTCAACCACAACTTCAACCGTCACTACAACTCCAACAGAGCACCCTTCGGCCTCTACTTCCACGCTTCCTTTCTGAAGAAAAACAACGACTTCCGCAAGACGTTCATCAAGTGGATCACCGAGACTCTGGCCAAGCAGGACGTCTACTTCGTCACCATGACCCAAGTCATCCAGGTAGATGCATTGGGGCCATTTTTATGATCAAATCTGGACATGTTGCTTCAACTTTTTTTCCTTTCAGTGGATGCAAGAGCCCCAAGAAGCAGCCACCCTGAAGGAGTTCGAAAGCTGGAAGGACCGTTGTGACGTCAAGGGCGTGCCCTACTGCAGTCACCCCAACGCCTGCCCATTGACCACTCGAGAACTCCCCGGTGAAACCCTGCGTTTGCATACGTGTCTTCAGTGCCCCAACAACTACCCCTGGCTGTTGGACCCCACGGGCGATGGACTGGTCAAGTAACGACTTACAGATTTCAGCCGGCGAAGGTTTCTAACTCTGAAATACACGAGGAGAGCGAGTGCCCTTTCCTCTTCGAGGTTTTACCATTCAATATGATTCCCTTTGGGCAGTGCCGATGCCCATCAGCTGTGGCCCCCCAGGCCAAAAAGACAGAACTTCACACTGGTTCATGTCGTGGAAAGGTCCATCTGAACGACTAAGGGCACCTGACTTTTCAGTTCTCATTTTAGCGTTGATCCGAGCTCGAAGGACCAAAGCTACGGGGCTCAAAAAAATAAACGGTGACAGGAGTTATTAACCATCGAGCGATTCTAAACGTCAGAGTTGGGAATTCTGATCATCTCTATATCGAAACGAGTCAAAATTCGTGTTACTTTTTTAAATTCTCGCGCACATTCAGTGATCGTAGATGTCCATGTTCAAAATAAACTTTAAATACGAACACAGCTTGATATCAATTCATTTCTAGGATTAAGACGGAATTTGCCAAAATGGCCGCCACATGTTGTTGTTGTTGGGTATCGTTTTCAGCGCAGGAATTAAAAGAATGTAAACGATCATTCAGGCAGTTAGGGTCCAAAAGAAAGGCGAGAAGAACACAGACTGGAATAAGTAAGAAAAGGGCCAACGAAATGTCATGTTATAAGAGACTAAAAAATTTGGTTTTACTTACCCATTTCCTGATCCTAAAATTCGTAACTGACGATTTGAAGCAATTGTCGATTCTCACTTTCATTCCCAACGATATTTCGGTCGCACAAAATGTTTAAAACGCAGGGGTCACAGTTCATCTAGTCGTGAAATAATAATCAGCCAAGGCCCAAAGTTGACTTTCTTCCAAAGTATTTCTGTAACGGCGGCTCACCGCAAAACGAGAACGTTTTCGCGTGCTGTCACCCGCCGGCGGATATGACGTCAGTCACGTGACATCCCGAACAGCTTCGAGACTCGTGACGTCACATCCTTGCCTATTTGCCAACCAGAAAGCAGGAATTGACACCTATCAAGCACACGGCCCCATAAATGAGTCAATTATATTTCAGTATACCGTCTATATGTACATGTATCTTAAATAAAGAAGTCATTCGTTTCCAGGTTTCAACAACAAATAAAGAATTCTTTAATTAAAACAAAAAAGTCACTTTCATTTTCGGGTTTCGTCACAACGTTTGTGAGATATTCGTCCAAATTCAATTTCGTAGCTTCATCCGGCTCTCTCTGACGGTCACATCTGAAAGTTCGATTTCACCTATTGTAAAGAACACGGGTGTACTTTAGTATAGTCTCTTCTTCCAGTTTTGGTTACTTTAGGTTATATTTGGTGGTTTTGATTAGGTTAGGTCAGGTAAGGTTTGGATCCTGGACTATACTAAAGTTTATCCAAGAAAACAAGGTGAAATTTGGGAAAAAGATTGCCAACGGGCCCAGCACCAACTGTGTCGCACCCTGGAACGTAGAACTACTGTACGTTTAAACTCACAATACCGTCAGTTATGTTGAAAAAATATAAAATTAATCTCTCACAAATAAAAATGTAATTAATATCTTGTAGTATTGATAACCCATGCAGTGGCATAAGTATATTCGAATTGGTCTGGGTGGTAATCTGAAATTTCTCACGGGTTATCTGAAAACCTTAGTGAAATATAATTACAAGTGACCTACGTCCGAAGGACGTAGTCAAATTGACAAACCCTACATGTAGTCGCGATGACTAATGGGCAGTAGCGTTACAATATCCGCATAGAAAATTGACTCGACCCAGACGTCACAGTTTCACAAGAGCTGAGCTGAACGCGACACCAAAACCTCTAAAAGCTGAAAAAATTCCGGGAATTGTAGGACGGACGAGGATTCCGACCAATTAACAAAAAGTAGAAACACGTGTTGAAGAACGCTGTGGAGAAACTGAGAAAATAATCCCGAAATTAAATTACCTAGCAATTATTTCTAGGTTAGCTTAACCGTAAGGTGTTGCTCCCCAGTTGTACATGTACAATGGACGAATTACACGAGAAGTATCTGGTGCGTTGTTCCCTTGGCAATCAACTGAAATATTTTCGAACAGTCGAATCATTCGTGGAATGTCGAATCACCCCCTGATGAAAAGATTCGACGGTTCGATAGAAATAAAATTGAAACAAAAAAACAGAAATCGGCTGGGATTGAACCAGCCTAAAAATGGAACTTACAAACTTGATTTCTGGAGGGGCCACTAAGGTCCCTCCAGGCTCGTTAATGAAAGGTCCTCATCACCCCTGTGAATTATTGGACCCCCACGCTCAGGTGTGAGGGGCCGTCGATGCCCCCCACAATGGGTACCCCCACCCCGTAGGGGTCATTACCACTCCAGGTGTGTGCCAGGTCCACAGCACCCATCGCTGCAGTTTCCCACCTGAGCTGAACAGGAGACGAGGCTCAAAAATAACATTTCAATTAGAACAGGAAAAACTTTTTTTTAAACCTCGTTCTTTTACCACGTAGATTCGTAGACCGCATTATTGTGAAACTTAAAGCGAAATTTCTAGGAAAATGCAACACTTTCGACGATTTTGAAGAGGTTTTTCGAACCTTGCAGTTTTGAATTTTATTGGCATGCTCACAAATTCGCAAAATGGCCGACAGAGTTTCTGGGAATTAAAGCAGGTTATTTTTTAATAGGATAAACGACTTCAAGCAGGCATGTAGCCAGTTGGGTATACAATATTTCACATCTCTGATATAATTCACATTTTTTCACTTGCATATATCTGGTGAGCGGAGGTAGGTGGCATGGTTAACCGCCTAACCATAAAGGTCAACAGTAAAACCGGACGGCCATTTTGAATTCAGATTTTCCCTCCAATACCTGCGTCAAAAGATATAATGGCTACCTGCAACCTAAGCTTAGTATTGAATTTTCGAACACATCCTCCTTACTCATGGTTTTGTGAATTTGTTTTGCAATGTGCCAGCACACACGACGCTATATGGTAAAAAAAAGGGAGAAAATACGAACGTACCGAGCAAAATGTCTCGAAGCCATTGTGCATTTTGAACAAATAAATTACGACTGGTCCATCTGGATGGGCGATTTCTCGAGGTCCATTCACGATACGAAATAGGTGAGCTTTCCAAACCAAACTACGTAGCACTTTCTTCCCTTTTCACACTGCACGAACACACATTCACTAAACACTCCTTGACGTCATTCTAGGAAAACCAGTTTCACTAGTCCACACTGTTGTCCCAGGTTGCTCCACAATTTTCACATAGTGTCAGCATGATGGCTCAATGTGCATCATCTGCATGAATCCGAATTCTTGGAGGATGCCATACTTAACAGGGCAACTTCTGCTTTTCTAAGTTTATCCATATTTTCCTGCAGGAGGCGATTGGTCGGTTCGAGCAGTTGTGCTGTCCTGTAGTGTTTCCAGGCTTCGTCGAAATTTCGCTTCAACAACAAATACAATGACCATTGTAACATTGTTTTCTGAGAAATCATCATACACTTAACTATTTAATACAATTTACCTTCATATGATAAATAACTCCCAAGTTCAAGTGAGCAAGAGTAAAACTAGGATACACCTGCAGCGCCATCTTGTAGCTCTATTAATAAAAATGTTAAGAAATTTCAAGTTGAATGGTTCAGGCACCTATTGATATCGAATTAATTAAACATGACAATAACCTCAGCTGCCAAATCCATATGGTCCATGTCCATGAGGATGTTGGCATGGTCGGCATACAGCTGAGCACAAGTTACGTCACTTGACCCACAAAGTTTCAGTGCTCGAAGAATAAACCCGAGGGCCTACAAATACAATCACAAATAAATCTGTATTCAAATACCATTTTTGCAATGTGAATCCTAAAACATTACATAGATGGCGTTGCAAAGCACATTGATGACCTTGCTGGGCAATGTCTTACCTCTGTGGTGCGATTCAGGTGGTCACAGAGTAGGGCCATTTGGCGTAGGGCGTCCCGATGTGTTGCATTGCGAGAAACCACCCAATTAAGTGTCTCTTCAGCAAGAGTAAAATTTTGCTCATGGGTCATTACTTGGGCCTAAGAAAATTGAACAATAAATTACAACTGCAAACTGAGATAGCATTTGACATGTACCATCGTTCAAAAGCACGTATAAATTAACCAAATTTGGGTACCGTTCTAATTTCAATGAACTAGTAAATTAATGGACTTTAATAAATGTGAATAAAATTGACTACACAATTAATGGGCTAATAAACTTTGACTACATGTATAACAAGCCACTTTGGAAACATTTTACCACAATATTTTACCATGGTAAAATATTTTTTAAAGTCATGTTGCTGTACAAGAATCCACAACAAACTTTATGAAGAGCATACTAGTAACTTTATCCAGAAACGAAATGCGCAAAATCGAGAAAATGTATGACAAGCAGCTTTCAATTGGACAACTATGGATTACTGAAAAGTGCGATGACAATTCCAACGCATGGGCAGATAAAGTCACCAGCAGTTTTAACGCTCCATTGGCGAGCTGCACAAATTGAAAAGCAACATGCCTTCTTTTAAGACCTTAAAGTGCCCTTGATCCGATTTTCAAATAAACCACTTTCATTTACAGACACGGATTGTTTTCCCTTCGTAAATACACATGTCAACCTCCCACGTTCTTAACGAGTTCCAAGTTAAAATTACCAAAGTTTGTTTAGTTGTAAACAATCATACAGGGCCTCTGAACAAATCAATGATCACCATGATACTGAGGTTGTGTCTTTTCAGAAAAAAAAATACAGGGTTCCAAGAGCCTTAGTAGCATAAATCCCCCGACTTTCCCAGGGTTCCCGGAGCTTTAATAACATAAATCCCCTGACTTTCTCTGACTTTCCCTGGTTTTCCAGGTCAAAATTTGTATTTTCTCCTGACCATAAGTTTTGCCATTGACACTATAAAGCAAAAAATATCTGTGCCCTTTAAAGTAAACAAGGTTTTTAATTAATATGGCCATCATGACGATAGAATTAATGGATTTGAATTACAAAGGTATTCACAAAACATCAAAGCATTCATGCAATTTTTTAATTTGGATTTTTAAATAGCAGTACTCATATGCTTTAAGTTAACAAATTTCGATATCATCGTAATGAAGCCAAATAGAAACAATCAATCTGACATATTGGGATTTCCATTCATTTTGCAAAGGACAACTTCACCTAAAAACCATGGTTCATCACACGCCATAATCTACCTTCTGAATTGGAAATAGAAATAAAAGATAGAAAATCAATTGACATGTTGACATTTTTCAGCATTCCTCTGACCTTCCCAGGTTTCCCCAATCAGTTACAAATCCCCTGACGTCCCAGGTTCTGTGGGAACCCTCTCAGCAAATTATCTACCCCCAATATTACTTAATGGAAAATGCCCTTTAGTAATCGTGTTAGTACATGCAACAATAACATCACCCTTACAAAATGGACCCTTGCATCCATTTCATCAGGGAACGCCTTTAAGATATTGGTGAACATTTTCCTCGCCTCCAGGTATCTTCCCGTAGTGAAGTAAAGAACTCCTAAACTGTCCATGATTTTGGCATCCTCTTTGATATCTAAAGCTCTAGAAGGATATAGACTGTCTCAATCTATGGAAACCCAGACAAAGATGCACCAGGACAATGACTTTACCTTTTATACAATTTTTCAGCTTCCATATATCTTTTCATCGATTTCAACAATTTGGCCATGTTGACGAGGGCCACAACATGATCTGGTTGCAAAGTGATTGACTGTTCGTAATTTTTGAGAGATTCCTCTTTTCGACCTATTTAAAAACAGCAACGGTTACTTCTGCTTTAACATTATGCATAAATAATGCAGGCTGTGAAAGCGATCCAAATTCGTACGCCACACGTTAAAGCGAATCGATAAACAATTCAATAGCCCAAAGCCAGTTTCAATCTAAAATTATACAGAGACACAAATCTACAGTCTTTGGGCACAAGCAGAACTCGTATAGCTCATGCTGAATTATTGAGCAATTTCGATACAGGCGCAAGCCCACGTGGTAGTTCTCAATTATCTGGAAATTAGCCGTATATCCTCAGGACAAGTTATGATGCCAAAAGAAAACTTGAGTTTCCTTAGGAATGGCTAGGTTAGACAACACATTTGACCTTAGGCTATGTACTCTATTAATATTTATAAAAATAAATTTGTAAAAATGAAAAATACCAAAAAATTAAATGAATAAGTTTGAAAAGATCCCAGCTACTCACTTCCAATTTCAAAAATATCTTATATACAGCACTGAATAAAGTATAATTATGAGGAAATAGCACTTAGGGACTCTAAATCACCATAGTACTTAACGACCTCCAGCAATGGTAAATAATGTACATGTTCGCTTCTCTTTAATATACAAAACGGTTAATAGTTCTTTTTCATGCCATCAAAGTTGGTTTTCTGGTATGAACAAATCCTTTCGTTTCCTATTTTTATACAGGGTTCATACCAAAATTTTCAACTAAATTTCACTGACTTTCCCTGACCAAATCTGATCAATTTCCCTGACTTGCCAAATAAAAAATATCACATTTAAGGAAAATTAACTTTATTTTCCACACTTTGCCCATTAAAGTACATGTATTTAACATTTTGAATTTTTTTCACATGCATACACTGTATATCTGATTTATTTCACAATTTTATGAAATATTTTTTGCAAAAAAAATTCGTATTTTCATTCGCCACGACACTAAAACATGTAGTCCTAATGCAATTTTGAAGACATTCTTAGAATTATTAATATCCAAGAGAATACTGTAAGCCATTTTTTGTTTTAAAATAAAGAATACCAGAAATAATAGATTATAATGTCAACAGGCGAGATTTTTAGAAAAATCAGATCTCAAATGATGAATTTTAGCCCGTTTCTTTAAAACGGAGTTCCCTTTTAAAGAGGGCTAAAATCCATCGTAGAAATATGTTTAATTTAAGGGACAATTTCTTGGCCGTAGACGACATTTTTGAAAAACTACTGGAAATAACAAATTGTAGGTGTAATTTATAGAGTGTTTTTAACAAAAATGAATAAAAAATTAAAAATTCGCAGTCACAAAATTGAACTTGAAATTTTTTTGAAAGTTTTCCCTGACTTTCCCTGACACATTTCATTTCCCTGTCTTTCCCTGACGGCATGAACCCTGTTATATTAAATTTACTGCTGAATAAATTTGATATATGTTGATTATTGTGAGTTAAAGTGGAATGGTGGATAGGCCTACGAATGTTCGTGTTACCAAAGGACGAATTACCAGAATGGAAGCCCATCCTAATTTTTCGTGCAAGTTACTGAGCCGTATGTACGTGCGAAACTTCATTCCCTCATTGTCAAACCTAATTTGGAAAGTAATTAAGCTCTTTAAATTGCAACTTCATTTTTATTCCACTTTCCAATTTCCAGTTTTTCACGAAAAGCCACCGCGATACGAACTTAGCCAGCATATTGGTCTGATCTAATTAAATCTGTGAAATCGGATCAGACTGAGAAATGAACAGCTGCAATAGACGTTGACAAGTTTGCTGCTCTCCACTCTAACAAAAGCTCGTGAAACGCATGTTTCAATAATGGATCTTGCATCTTCTTTTCTCGAGAGATTTTCTCGCTTTTGTTGCCTCAAGATCCTGTTGTATCCTCGAATTTTGTTGGTCACTCGCCTACAAACTATCGAATTGCTATTCTTCATTACTTCTTCACTTAGTATGGCAATATATTCGTGAAAACCTGAATATTTAACGGATATTTCAACGCTGCCCCTAACCGCCAGGCAATCATCAGCCTACGAGTCGTTAGGAGAAGCCCACCTACTTATATTGTCTATTTTGGAGCAGGGACTCGGGCGAAGTAAAGCTAAAAACGCTCGTTTTAACAATCGATAAATGTGATGCCGAACTATAGGTTTGTGTCTTTGTTTTCACTAACTAAAACAGAGCCAGGCTGATTTTTGGTTTAACTGCAACACGTGTGCAGGTTTCAAATTCCCCAGGGGACAACTTTCCTCGTGCGACTTACCAATTTTCTGCAAGAAAGCCCCATAGTTGTTATGAACATCAGCACTGTCAGGCTCTAATTGGAGAAGAGACTTATGGATCCGTTCCGCGTCTTCCAATCTTCCTACCTCACTGTACATCGCAGCTAAATTGGTATATGCATCCGTATAGGTGGGTTCCAAAACAACAGCTTGTTCCATAAAATGAATGGCTGTGGGCATTTGGCCTTCCTTACTGTCATTGAAAAAGTTCCATAACTTACTGCTCCGAAGAAAATGAGGTGCAACTAACAGCGTTTTTTATTATTCATATTGTATCCAACTTGCAAATTTATCGGTACTCATTAACGGCAACAAACAAATTCAAGAAAATAAGAAAAAATATAAGTTTCATTTCATATGCATCATTGTTTGCGAAAATGTCTTGCACAAAATTTGAATAACTACGAAGTGAGATAAGAAAAAGTAGAGATGCAAAGCAGAGTAACCAGGAAGATCTTATAATCTGAGAAACCGCATGTAACCCCTTCGATTGAATGATTAAAGAAGGAGAAAATATGAAATCTTCATTACCTTAGAAGGTTTCCCATGTTGAAATGAGCACGAGCATGAATTGGATTAATGCGTATCGCTTCCATGAAATGAAATTTTGCCACAATTGACTCGTCGACTAGCGTTCCTAAATTATTGTGGGCGCTGGCATGTTCAGGCCACAGTCTGAAATCCACAACGAAATTCGGTGAATGTTTAAATTCGTTTAAATCAAAGTCCTCAACCTTGTGGGATGGTAAAAATGCGAACCGGAAATTACATCCAGTATATGGCCTTGCACAATAAACACTTTTCACACTCTGGATGATCTGCAGAACTACGCTCACTTTTTAGGTTGGACTTTCAAAAGCTGATGAAATTATTAAATCAATATACTGCAATCTGTTTACATGGTTGGGAAACCACTAAATGGCAGTACATGTAATTTTTGCATTTGTGAATTTCTTGCACTTTTCGTCATATTCAAAGAATTCAGATTGTAGAACGATTTATATTTTAAAAGTAATACACAAAAAATATTTCAACAGAATTAGCGTGAACTTACCTTAACGTTTCTTTGTAATGTTTTATTGCTTCCTGAACATTTCCCAAATCGTTCTGAAGATTTGCAAAGTTGTACTGCATTTTCGCATTATGAGGCAGGGTTTCCAGTCCTGATCTAAAAAGGCATTTTGTATGGTAGTCACAAATATATGGAAACATTTAAAAGTATTTTGTTAAGCTGAACCGTTTCATAACGCGGAAACTATCAAATATTTAACTAATCAATATTTTAGAATTTTATGATGAATTTTTGAACGTGTCACAAATTAGATTACCGCATTGAAATGACCAAAAACAAACCCCATCTAATACGAAGTGCATCTTTATTACTAAAATATGTGCATATGGTCATAATCATGCATTAAATATCATTATCATTATAATGACACGTACATTTATAGATGTGTGCATTAGATAAATGACACCTTTAAAAAAACTGCAATATAAACATACTATATGTAATATCAAAATTGACCACATGTACAACTAGTTAAGGCCATTTTAGAGAAAATGGCGGGTTTAAAGGCATGCTCACTTGTTTAGTGCCAATTCTCTTTGTTGTAATGGTCATTACTTTAGACAAGTCTTTTACTAAACACCTTCAAATCGTATTTATCTCATTTCGCATTCACTTCATTCTTCCATAAAGGAAATGATAATTCCTAATTTTCAAGCTAGTCTGCAATATTAGACTGTTTGTCTTAAGCTCGTATTTCATTAAAGTGGACAAAGTGTACTGTATATGGCAATAAACACAAGCTGTTGCAGCTTACGTCATTTTAAGACAAGACTAGTATACGGGTAATTACCTGAATAAAGCTTCTCTTGTGTTCCACACTCTATTCCTGCGTATTGTTTTTATTACGAAAAGAAGAATTAGAAGAATGACTCCTCCAACGACGAATCGTTTCAACTTTCTAATCGCTATTAACTTTTGTACACCATGTGCCACCAAAATGCAGAAGCCCACGCTAAAAAATATAAGACATTTTGGTGAAATTTTGGAATCGATCCACGAATAGAATCGTATTTTTAAAAACATTTTCTAAGGTTTTTCTGCAAATTTGGTTAATTCGCATGTTAAATTCAATGACTGATTACTATAAAATACCAACAGAGAACCAGCCAATTGGGCTAGTGATTTCACATAGTGATTTAACACTGAAGGCATACAGAAAATACCATGTATAAACCTGCCACACGAATAGATGGTACATTTATATTTGTGTATAATGAAGGACATAATGCAAATTGAACATTACATAGCGATCAGTATTCCTGGCGGGTATTACCACACCGCTAATTCTGAGCTGGACAAAATTTGATGAAATTCTACAAATTTAATTTTAGTTGTGAGGGCTAAATTGAATCGGATTATTTACTTCATATTAACCCTTTCTTCAACATGAGATGGTGCTCATGCATGGTATTGGCCTATTCGGTTTGACTCTTTTTGGATTCGTCAGTGAATTCAACTGCACTAATGCACATAGCATCATCAGGATTATATCAGTGGTCATCACAAATGAAATGATGGGAGAATTCTTTCGTTTCCAGCCTTTTTATTTTTCAGAGTCCAATTCCCTAAAACTTGTATCTTTGTTAGAGATCATTGAGGTCAGCAAGAAAACAATTCGGTATTGAATTTTAGCTTCATTCCACATAAGCCTCCAGATTTCGTTAAAGCATTTTTTTCATTCCCCCAGCGATCGATGTGAATTTAGACTCAATATTTTACAGAATGCAACAACTGTAACGCAAATTGCATCGGAAGGATTCAACAAGGGATTGGTCCTTTCCTTATATAGGACATGTTAGATATTGGCGCTTTAAAAATCCAATATTCTAAGCATACTGGTGGTGCTAATGTGCCGTGCAACGTAGCTTTTATTTTCAATAAAGGAGCTGGTCTAGAACTAAAATGCTGCATTTCAGAAATTTGAAATTCATGAAAATTTGAAATTACGTGTCCTATTTTTCTTCAGTTAAAAAAACTGGTCTTACCTAGGAAAATATAAAATTCGTTCTGCGACGACGAAGCCCACTGTTACGAATAAGTTTGAGGCAGGTAAAAAAGGTAGAATAGTGAACAAAAGTCCCAAACACAAGGCACGCCTATCTCCTTCCTAAAATATACACACCAAACGATTATTGTGGAATTGTAATTAGCACTAATATGGTGCAGTATGCTATCGTTTTCAACATAAATTATTTGGATTGGCAGATTTGTATACTGTAGATTACCAAGGAGTTCAATGCAGTAAGGATAGGAGACATGTATTAAGAAGTCATTCTTACCTCTTGAGATATAAGAAGTGACCGACAAGCCAAAAGCATTATAGTTAATACAAATGCTATTGTTGCCAAATTTCGACTATCCCATGCACTTTCAATAGGTGAAATGCTTCCTAGTTGCCAGTCGTAAGACAGCGTTATGGGTCCCAACAGGAGCCATACGTTAAATGCCAATAAATAGGAATATGTCATGAACCTGAAAATGGTAACCATGCAGGTATGCACACTCAAGTTATTACTGCATAATCGCATAAAGCAACAACATTATAGAATGCTGCAGAAACTTTGGTAAAAATTCGAAATCAAAGAAATTATGCAGTGGTTGAAATATTCTGAGAATTTATCCTAAAATTGAGATATACACATTTTAGTATTTATATTTATACTGCTTTAATGTTAAGGACTGTAAAAACTGACAATATTATTATGAAAATTCTTAGTATTATCGTCCTCATTCCCACAACGCTAAAATCTAAGGCATAACTACATTTATTTCAATTTGAACACATTCAAAATGACAAATTTTCACAACCTTAAATACATAAAAAGGTTGCCTACCTTGTCTGCCAAAGTGGTGCAAACGACGTTGGATTATCTTGTTCAGAAAATTGTGGCACAGTGCCATCCAACATCCAAATTCGGAATATGATCAACAATGCTGCCTGAAACAAAATGCGAACATACAATTATTTTTCCATCGTGCCAGCCGTAATAAAATCTGGGACAAATAAATTTTGGCATAAAACCTTATATTAAAGACAACAATAAGAGTATACACATGTCCAGTAAAAATGTATGTCACAATTTTGCAAAGCTTTACAGAAAATTTCACTTAAACTAGAGGCAGCAGTTTCATTTGAATAAAGCCCACCCATGCCCAAAACTTTATTTTGAAAAAAAAATATTGAATAAAATGCTGCTATTATGAAACCCGTCCTCACCTGGTAACGCGTATTCCACTTAATTGCGTTTTATTTATGGGACTGACGCGTGTATAGTACTTTCAGCTCAAGATCACGAAAATTAAGCAACAAATTATTTTTTCCTTGCAAACATAGTCTCCAAATTACGTCTAGATCAACAAAAGAGGAAAATTAAATGCAAAATGCTTTTAACTGCAACATGCTTAATTATAGTACTTTCAGCTCAAGATCACGAAAATTAAGCAACAATTTTTTTCTTTGCAGACATAGTCTCTAAATTATGCCTAGATAATCAAAAGAGGAAAATTAAATGCAAAATGCATTTACCTGTAACTTGCTTAATTATTCTGTGCTTGGTAATGCAACAGTATTTATGCACCAGGCATTACTTCATAGATAATCAACCAGGATTAATTCTATGGTAGGATTCCCATTCCATTAGCATTTCTTTTTTGGTACTCAATAAAAATGCTAGCGTGCCAAAAAAAATTGCAACTGAACACACTTTAATTGATTCTAACTGTGTTGTTTCGCATATTATTTCATCACTCTATGATAAAGTAATTTAACAAAAATATATCAGCATTCCTTCATAATATTAATATGTCGAAGATGTTCAACAAATGTTCTGGCTGCAGCGTGCAACACATGTCTAAGCAAGGTAGTAAACGTGTATATGAAATTAGAAATAAATTGTCTCTCTGCAGCTGCAGGGATGATGAACAACATTCTATAGTTATGATGAAAATCACTAAGGCGAATGTAAGTAGCTCAAATCGTCGATGAGAATATTTAATTTTAATCAGTTCAAATTAATATGTATAAAATCAAAATTAAGTAGGTTAAATAATAGGGTGATCAAGAAATCATCAGTGCTTTTGGCATAAATTAGACGTGGCTACCCAGAAGGCGACATTTGAGCATTAATCACTGAATTTAGTATTAACACAACACTTAATTAACCAGGAAGAGCACCTATAAATTAGTGCAATGCAAACAGTTTTTGCTCTACCTTTCACCATAAACATTAAAGGGCGCGAGCCATCTGATAAACGAATTCTCTGTTTAGAGTTCTGACAATATTTATGTGGTGGTCAGCGAAATAACCGTATACAAACATTCTGGCCTAACCGCACCCAGGTTTATTTACGACAAACATAGCGTGTGTACGACGGGACATGAACGAAACTAGTTTTTGCTTCGCCCAGAGGCCATTTCTGTATCAAAAGCAGATGACATCTACGGTGATATCTAGCAATAAACTATTATAAAATGTATTCAAGTTTTATAGGCATTTAATAAAACGCGGATGGCACGATAGTTAACCAGCACGAGTTACTGTTCTCGTAATAAAGGGGTTAGGTAGCAACTGACAAGCAAAAACCTATTTTTAAAAATAATAATCGGTTGCCAATTTAATTGTAATTATTAATTTAAAGTTAATTAATTTCCAAAATTGTTGCCTGATGGTATAGAAGTTATTTTTTCTCAAAGCACATCTTAATTCTTAAGATTTGGAAAATGCTTCCTAACAACAGTTATCGATAAGGCAATTCTGCACAAATATTGTACACATTCGTATCAATATTATTGCAAGCCTATGTTAAAATGCCGGGTCCTACACACTTGTAGTGTTAAACGTTTAAACGACACTGATATTAGCATGATAAAACTGCTTACCATTATTATTGTGATGGCCAAATGAATGAACAGAGGTACACAAGGGTAGATGTTATTCCAATCGTGAAGAATGCTGAAAGCAAAGAACGTTATATAATGTACGAGTGTGGTTTAAGGCAAAATACAATTTTAAATCTATTTATTGTTTTAATTTATCATTTCTATCCCACAGCCTTTTTAGTGGACAATGCTGGAATTACTGAACAGCAATACATAATATTTGTAATTTTGGAAAGCACTATATCACACATATTCCAAAACATGTCGCAAGCTCATTTCTAAAACAACATGCTTAGACAATAAAGCTCTTGACGTTCAAATGAAATTTAGACAAATTCCTGTGCAAGAATAAATGGGGCGTGGAACCTGAATATGTGTGAATCAAAACTGCAAAACCTTTGAAACACTGACCGTTGTCATTTTCGACACACAATGCCTTCAAAGGCTTACATGTACAGTATGCACCAAGTCAGCCCAATGCTTTGCATGTAACCAAGTTCTTACATCAATAGCAAGCATAGGAACTGCATAAGCTTTTATATTCACAGAAAAGTTCAAGAATAAATCGATCAGAGAACAAGTTTCATCATTGATTGATGCCAGAAAAGGAAGAAGCGCCAAAGAAGAGAAACACTAAATCCTTGGAATGAAGGTGGGATGAAGAATGATTTCATAGAGAAGTAAATAAGAAAACACAATCAAATGGGAAAGAAAGGATATTTTTGTCGAGCAATCCAATTACAATGATCTTTCCATCCCTATATAATTTATTCCCTGGCAATCTCGCATGTTTGCTGAAAAGTTTTAATGCGAACTTTCTCCGAATGTGGCCCTGTGATCCTTTTAAACAAAGACGATTTTGGTTTCCAAATTATGACGAACAAATCAATTGGAAGAGAAGCGTTAATTGAAATGGTATGTTTTTGTTCGTTGTTAACCATTACAAACAAGTTAACCATCTCGCCCAAATGAATGGTTAATAACGATAGCTTAATTAAATATTTAGCAAGGCATACCATTTTAAATGTTTAGAATTATACGGCGTAATAATTGAGATGAATGAATCTGATGATCCAAAATACACTTTATGCTTAGTCCCAATAAAAAGATTCTATAGATGAACTTAAAAATGAAATGCATATTAAGATGCATTTGAAAGTGTATTGAAAGATCAGTTTCAAATCGGCAATTAATTCAAGGCAGCAGGCACAGCGGAATGAGTTAATTTAAATGCAGGGTTCAGTAAGCCTATACATGTACTTCATATAAAAAATCCATAATTTTTTTTTCTTTTTTTTTGTTGTAAAATCACGCTTGAACGAGAAACCCGAATTCATTTTCTCCAGGTGGTCTATAGTGGCAGTTTTCCAAACGGCGTTCTCAACTTTCTTAAAAAATCTATAAAAACCCAGCACGAATATAAAGAGTGGAATTTTTATCGTGTTTTGGCAAAATGTCGACGAAGTCACATCACCCAGAATGACGACACCACTTTGTTCTTTATGTCAAAAGCTATAGAATTTTGTATGAATTTCACGGTAGTACTTTACAAGACAGACACGTGTCGAGCTATAAAACTTGCCCGTTGGTAACGAAAGCGAAGCTCCTGAATGAAGTTAATGAACTCAAAAAAGCATTCAAGATGAAAATGCCAATGGCCGTTTTCATAACGACTAGTGCATATTGAAGTTACCTAAATGCACAATGTTAGAAAGTTTTTCATCCTCGAAAGCCAAAATCCCACGTCGTGTGTTTCTCCCACATTTCCCAGATTTTTTTATTTTTTCAAAAATGCTCCATATACGAGGCTCGGAGCTCGTATTACAGATTTTTCGTGAAAACCATCAAAATGTTGATCGTGATTTAGGTTTATGACAGCCCTATACGAAAATCTTAGAAAATCTCATCGACGAAACTCCTGCTCTAAACATCAAATAAATGATTTGGAAATGATTTCGATGATTTGGACCTTACCTTCGCAGCTGTTTTTCGTGCATAAATATGTCATAACATATTATCACTCCCAGTACTGTTACACCATGCTCCTTCGCTAGCATGGCCATTAATGCCAATATTAATGAAATAAAAAAATATGGCGACGAAATGGAATAGCACCGACTTGCTGTGGATTTTTCATCAATATTCGTGTTTCTGAAATACAAAAATAGAAAATCTAAATTTTTAATCAATAATTGACCGCATTTTTTAAACAATTTAAACAGCTAGCTAAATTGATAAACAACTCTGCCAATATTAGAAAATAAATGTATGGTGCCGTGTTTTAAGCGAATTTTTTGTTACATTGATTTTACACCAAATATAAAATATGCTGATATTTAATACAGCAAATATTTTCATTAAAAAAATTGTAATTCACAGCCGCCTTTTGAATGATGAAAGTGGTTATAAGTATATGAACTGCGTGGTGGAGGAAATAAAACGTTCGTGGCCAATTTTAGACACATAATCGCAGCATTCAATTAAAACTAAACTTTGAAAACCACGAACGTATAATGAGGTTAGCCAGTTTAAAATGGCGAGGCATAAATTGTTACAACTAGCCAGTTTAGCTTGCATAGCTCTGCTCACTTGCTGATGTGTAGCTGCTAAATTTATCTGGAGGCACATACAAAATGAAAGTGGTGACTGCAAACTGAAAGCTGTATAAGAGCCAACACTTATCAGATCATTAATTTGAATGCCAGAAGAGCGTATGGGATAAAACGATAATAGCAGAATTCAATGTGAATAAATATGATTGAATAAAACATATCAACAGCTGCAGTATCCGACATTACAAAATATTAAATTGAAAATGTTGAATGCATCTTTGTATTGCGGATTACATAAAAGCGCCAAATCAAACCAGTATTGAAATTAACAATGAGTGCTGTTATCAACCCCAGGAACAAATCGAGCCCATTTTATAACATGGTCAGACATTTTGAGTAGCAGTAGGCTGAGCAAGTATATTTTTATAAGCACTGGAGGGTGCCCACAGAACCGGAATTTCATTTTTCCAGTATTTTCCCAGGATTTTCAAGTACATATAAATATATTCATTTTTTAATAATATGTATACGAAAATTTTACACCATTTTAGAAAAAGCTGTCACAAACGATGGATTTTCACTCGTGGATTTAAAAATTAATGGAACGTGTAGGCGAAATTCTTGAAAAACGCAACTGGAAATATCAGATTGTGGATCTTATGGGGAATAATTTGTAGGGAGTTTTTCACAAAAATGAATTTAAAATTGAAAATTTCCAATATCAAGGAAACGTCCCAGCATACATGTACACTGTACATGTTAAAAAAAATTCCAGTATATTTTCAGGTTTCCCAGGATTTGCAGCCCAATAGACACCCTGCACCTCTCGTTTCTTTCTTCAGACCTACATTTAGTTTCAAGGATCGAACAAATTGCATATGCAGTACTACGAAATAAGCCCTGCTGCAACCATACAGAAATGAATATTTCAACCCGAATTGTCCATTAGACAAGAATTTATCCTCTTTGCTTTCTTTCTTTGTTTATCCTAACCTAATCTCACCTAAAATTAAGTTTATTTTGTCTGTCCCAACCGCAGGCGATCACTGCCAGCCTACGAGCCGTTAGGAGAAGCCCACATCCCATAGTGCTCACGCTGGAACTGGGCAGCAACAGGGCATATTTCGAGGTACAGCCATAACAACGAGTAGTATTAACCAGACCAGAAGTTGATAGAGTAGACAATGACTAGACTTGACCAGATAATTTATATGAAATTCCAATAATACAGTAGCTGTAGTGACTGCAAAGTTGTCTAGTGAATTTGCTGCCATGCCAGGTGAAAAACGGCGGAAAGGGTAATCTTGCCTGTCAATCTTAATAAGAGATACAGTGTCCAGTGATCCGCACACACAATCAGCAAAATCGGCCATGGTACACTCGTGGAATACCAATAAGCAAGGCTCAGGATAGAGTAGGTGTGAAGCTCAGGTCATCGCAAACGACCCGGAAATATATAGCTCCCTGGACTATTCTGACTGCCAAGTAGAACTTCATGACATGCCAGACCTCAACATCTACTGAAGAGTTCTTTTGTGGGTGACCTACATATTGGTGGCATTTTATACGCGGCCATCCAATCTCATAGTATCAAAAAGTAGCCCACTATACAAAATTGGCCAGTCCAGTCTTTCATTCTTCCGTTCAATGCCTAATCGATTTTCAATCTGTGCTTTCCAAACTCATCTTTTCTTCCTGGATGGCGCCATCCAAGCCCTGCTGTCAATTTAACATTCCTCAGCTCATTGCCAATTTTGGATATAGCTTTATCCCCAATATGCCGCGGCAATATCGCTGGTTTTGTCAAACATTGTAAAACCCCAATTTGGAAGCTGGAATTTTTCAATTCTTTCTTAATGGAAAGTTTCTATCGCAGTCACCCAGAACATTTGTAAAAATCCTTGCAACCCAGCGAAGAGTACAGTTAGTTCTTCAAGAATTCATATTAATGTATATGTATATTAAATTTGGTTCTAATACAGTTGGCCAAATGAAATAACATTAATTGCTGACGCTTAGTTGGAGAAGCTGGTTAAATTCCAAACACAAACAATATAAACATTGCATAAATTATTTTGACAGAATGTTAGTCAGTAGATGAAGAAGGTTTATACACACCAAATTTGCAAATTTGCACACAGGGTTTTCCCCTAGATGAAATTTTGAACTTCTTTCACTTTACCCTGACTTTTCCAGGTTTTGAAATAAATTTCCCTGACCACCCTGGCCACTGAAAATGCAAAAATAGGACATATATCAATGTAATGAATCCTATGCTTATTGATTATTTCAAATAAGCAGGAGAGAAAACAGAGAATTTCTTAAGGAAGCAGTAAATTTAGATAGGTATTTTTGTGAAATTGACAATTTCATTATAATTTCCACGGAATTGCTTGTCATTATTGCTTTATGTTAACCAATAACTGGCTTTGTAAAATGTATTATTAATTTGTTGAATTTCCCTGACTTTTCTCTAACTTTTCCAGGTTTCCAGGTGTGTGGGAACCTTAACGTATTGAATGTTCGTCTAATGCAGACTCCAAAACAACCAACTCATGATGTACTACATGTATATTGTAGGGCAGCTAAACAAGCGAGGTTTTATTTAATTTCTAAAGATTAAGCATGAGATGAATACCAGTTTCTGCATATTTCCTGCACACCCTGAAAATTCCCATGCTTCTCAAGCTTTCTGATATCAACATGAAAATGCAAACTGCCCAAAGGAATCATCCACTTACAACCCATGTTGTTTTCAGGTTCATTAAATCATGCTATTCAGCAAGTACAGCAAATACTAAATGCACACAGAAACTGAGCATGCCCTCAGGTCTTCTCAGAATCGTACGTGATATATGAGAACAGATTATAAACAATGTGCATTCGCATACACTGTTAGTAGAATAATCCACATCCAGCCATGTTATGAACAAAATTTTAAGCTGCATAAATGTTCAATAAGAATAATATTTACTACAAAATCCTTCCTTCAATCCTTTACACGTACCGAGTAAAAATAACTCCAAATATATGTAGTATACCGAATACGTCAGTGCCTATACACAGAGGAACATGACCTAAGCCTTCAATTTTAAGCCGATTAAGAAAAGCAATGGTGCTTTCAGGCTTCGAAGAGTTATGGACGAGTTTATAAAACCCTTTTTAAACAGTAGGAAATGCATTGACATGGCGCTTTTTAAAATTCGAAATGTGAATAAAATATTCGTTTCTACTTTCCAGGTTTTTCAAGGCTTATTACACAGAGAAGTGAGATCCAGCTTACTTGAAAGCAAACAGGATACTTCAAACAAAGTGCAACGTGTTCACAAATAATGAAACTGGGAAGCAATATTCGAGCTAAGCTGTGCATTCACGTACCCTTTGAAATCAATTTGCACACCATCATTTCTTCATCATTCCTTCTCTGAACATGTGTAAAATAGTGCTCGAACGGAGCCTGCAGCGGTTTGAACAATTTCATTTTCATTTAATATTAAAAGCGTAGGGCAAATTGAGCAAAAGGTGAATACAGACGTCTATATTTTAATATAAAAATGCCAGTCTGTTTCTTTTCCGAAAATTAAAGGGAATGAAACGCTCTGGTCAAATTCTTAAATTCAGGTATCCATATTGCTCTTTAAGGTTTACATTTTTGTAATTATTTGACTACTTGTGCAATGGTCGATGATGGTCCTAAATGACTATATTGACCAAATAAAATTTAGCTTACCTTAAGTGAACCGAAAATGACAACAGCGACAATGCACATGCCAAAACATCAGCTCGCCCCACAATTCCAGTTACCTGAAAATTTTCCAATATTAAAAACACCAGAATTAACATAATATTTACATAGAATAAATGAGTATGCCCCTCTGCATGTATATTTAAGCAAAGCTAATAATTATTTGGCCATTATATTTCATAAAAGTAAACCTTCCTAAATAAATTAAGTAGTAATGAACATGGAATTTAACTGAACTTTGAACTTACAGCTTCTGTGTGTATAGGATGTGTGGCCATCATCAGACTGGCAATTAAGATGACGTGGCTGGGCCACAGCAAACAATGATGACACAGGTTGACAAACAACAGCACGACTAGAGCGTGTAACATAACATTGAACACATGGAATCCATACGTTTCCAGTCCACTGAAGAATACATTCCACCTGAAAATCAAAAAGGACACAATGAATACCACAATTCCGTCAATCAAAAATCGATAATTATTGTTGATTGGAAAGCCTTGAACTATACTGAGCCTAGAAATCACAAACTAGACAACGACCATTAATACACAGTGCACATAATATGTTAGACCTGAAGACAGAAGTGACAACAGAAAACAATTTAATGCATCAGGTAAACGGTCACACCAAAGCTAATCTGTCCTCACCAGCCATCAGAGTGAATCATTTCATTCGAGTCCATCCAGTAATGTAAGCTGATATGTAGGAATAAGTGACAGGGGACAGTGCGGATTTAGTTCTAGGATTGTCTTCACCCTTCACGTGTGACACTGTCACAAGGGAATATTTTTTGCTGGGTCATTAAGACTTTGGTTGCCAGTCAGTAAGCTGTGGTTTGTCCATGCCTGAATGCAGTTCTAAATCCTTCTAAGTCTTTTCCTCCCACATGCATGCACACCATTACTTCACTCTATGCAGCTTAACATAGCAACCTGGAAGGCTCATCCTTAACCTCGTCTTGGTCTTTGCCTTATCAAGATTCAATTGAGTTGCTGAAACGCCACAGGCCACCAAAATCGGACAAACAAAGCTATTTATTGGGGAGAAAAGTTTGGTGTCATGCGAAATTGTACTGATCATGAAAAGCATCTTCTGCCTAAAGAACACAAAATGCATTGATGCCATCATCATTGCATAGGTTAATGACAGCCAATATGAACTGCAGGTCTTGACCTCCATTCATACGATACTTACACAAGGGAGAGCAAGTTAAAATATTATGTTCAAATTAGTCAAATCATCTCGAACGCAATAATAATTAGAAAACTTAGACTTGTCTAGAAAATACTTCCTAGAATTACGTAGAAACAGCACAGACGATATTCTGGGAATCACATCAAGAGCTAATTATTGGAAATCAGTCAAAGTACTTTTCATGCAATGTACATGCACGTTAAACTTAACAGTTTCAGTACAATGTCGTAGCTCGAAATTAATCTCAACATTAATTGTATTTTTTTAAGTTGCAAAGAATGGAAATTTGGAATCTAATCAAATTGTGTGAAGAAATTTATGTAAACATCATTCCTATATTTCAACCCCATATTCTAGAAGACAAGAATAGCACCTGTTACAGTTGCAGTTTATCCTGTTTGTTTGTTGTTTGTTGCCTTTTTTGTGTTTTTGTGCATATCCCAAATAGTCAAACATAAACTGACCTAAAATGTATTTTTACTTAGCTACCCCTAAAATCAGGCATTCGTTGCTTGCCTAGGAGCCGTTAGAAGAAGTCGACTTATGAAGTAGTGCCTACAATTTATGCTATGCCAGGATGTGTATATGGGTAAAGTGGAGCATTTTTCAAGCTAATTGTGCAGTTTTAAAGAGGATTTTTCAGTAGTAGCCATTACCACTAACGTTTGAACCATCACTATACAAAATACACTGTAGCCGTCAATAGGCTAGACCCTTATCACAATTTCGCAGGCTGATGTCGGCAAGTTCATGTTGGTGTTAGCTTGCTATCGAGAGATAAGGATGCCCTTGCGGTGTTCGTCGTTTTTACTATGATGAAAATATTGGGCAAAAAGCGAAGCACTGAGGATCTTATAATTTCTTTTCCTGACCAAAGGCTAACATCAACTGCCTATCCAGGGGGAGAGAGTAGCTTATCGTCATCTGTCTGTAAATGTAAGAGCATCCTCACAGGTCCATTCATAAATAACGGCTGGATCAAATGCGTTTTTCATTATGATTCATCTATTAAAGTTTTCAAAGCCTGGCCGCACACTATTAAATCGATTCGATCTTGCAGTGATAGCTGTCAATTTATTCATAAAGGCAACAATGAAACGACGTCATCGAAACACACAGCCACAGAATAATGCCGGGTTCAAGGAATTCATAAAATCATTATCATCAACCTTTCAAAAATATTTCTACAATGGAGCGAGGGTGATTCAACAAAACTAGCTTCAATATTATAAATTTTAGCATGTTTGATTAAAAAATAATCAGTATAATAATCATGCTCGCAACGTTGCCCAATCAAATGAAGATACTAAGTTGTACTTTCTCGTATAAATTTAAATGCCATCTTATTTTCCAAGCTTCATATCGTGGCATTTCTTCGTTGAATAATAGGTTTAAGTGGTCTAATAAAAAAACACTAAAGCTTGCCTTGGCGATTGTTCAAGAACATTATGAACTAATGTAGAGTTCCTCAATTACATGAAACAGAATAAAAGTCATACATGTATATAAAGCTTATTTGTACAACTGGAATGCTAATATGGAAAATGTATCATGATAATTTTATGCCCATAAAACAAGCCAAAATTAAAACTTACTTGCATCTAATAAAATATTAAATGCCATATGACCCTTTACAGTAAATGCAAATACGGACAAATGGCACTATCTAAACACCGTACATCAAAAATTCCCTATAACTACTTTGATGTTCATTATAGTATTATAGTCTAAATGAAATCAATGTTACTAACCATCTCGTAGTATTTATGCGAATAAAGTTCAGCATAATGCCTGCTCCAAATGTGGACGTAATATTTATATTTCAACTCTATTTGTGTAGTATAAAAGAATGACATTCGCCCTATCTATCTGAATTTATCCGTTGTATTTTTTATTGACTTTTTTGGTTTAAACTATTTTAAACCAATAAGACAATGTACGTTCTGTTTTAGCTGCTCTTATCCGCCAGGCAATCACTGCCAGTCTACGAGACGTTATGAGAAGCCCACTTTCACAAAATGCCAATGATGGAGCCTGGACTAAACTGAAGTACACCTTTTTGTAATCAAAGTCGGTTCAATGGAAAAAATGGTGATGTCCATATTTTCGGAAACATTATAAAGTAAAGAGGTTCTATCCTAAGCCGATGTCTCCATGCACGAGAAGATTCTCCATTATATGGCGGATGACCAACTCAGACGAATTGCGCTTTGGGATTGAAAATGTAAACTTAAGTGCCAACATCTCCATGTTTTATACAGAGTGTACATACGCTGCATTTCAAACATTTACGATAAATGCACAGTCTTTCACTGCAATTTCCGCCGACCTAGCCGCAGATGCTCCGTTCATGCATTTTTCAAGTGCAAATTATCTCGCATGCTGTTGTGCATAAAAGCCTTCTTAGACGTTGCTGCTCCAGGGACTGAACAATATTTGGCATATTATGAATATTTAATATGGAAAGCGGCCAATGTGTGTTATTTAAATAGCATTGAAGATGATTTAATACGGGGAAAGAAAGGCTTTTCTCTACTGAATAAAGGGATATACAACAGAATGTGCCCTTCTCCAAATGAGAACAAAATGCATATTTCAACCCTACTTGTCCAGTAGACAAGACATGATACAAAACGGAATGACACGTTCTGGTTGTTCTGCTTTTTTATTTTCTTTTTGTGTTAATTCCAACCTAGAGTAAACTAATAATGCAACTTCTGATTTAGCTGTTCCTAACCGCAGGCAATCACAGCCAGCTCTACGAGCCGTTAGGAGAAGCCCGTTTTGTCATTTTGTCTGCTGTTTCAGGGCATATTCCGCAATACAGTCGTATAAGTTAACGAAAACAACATAAGGAAATGACCGCATCTCAATTCTATCCAACCAAAGCTTAGTATAAATTGTCAGCCCCAGACGCATTCAAACTCAAATTATACAGCTATCAATAACAATGTTAAAGCGACCTAGAATCATAAAACAGCATTAAACAGCTTGTCTTTAACAGTGTAATTAGTCTTTATTTTGGACTGTCGTAGATTTCATATTGACAGGGTAATCTATTACCTGTTCCAGATGATATATGATTTCTTCGAGCCCAGAGAAGTAACAGCAAGAGGCAGTTTTTAGAGCTCAGGTGCAGCGGGCATTGAGAAAGTGAAAGTTTGCTACGAAAGCAACAATAAGTATCGACAAAGCGAATTCTACTTGACAGTTACTAATTTGTCTCACAAGAGAAAGTATAAAGGGAGACACATACAGAGGTACAAGCCCATAGTAAACTTTTCATTGCCTATATGTCAGAAGGCAGCGCATACATATTTGATGAAATAAGGCCGAGAATAAATTAGTATTTATGGACGTGGAAAATCAGCAACATTTATTCGTAAAATTACTCACAGTATAACTTGGGTGCTAGCTGTCTGTCAATTAAGGCAGCAGTGCCAGGTGAAGTGACAGAAATACATGCTGGAATGAAAGCATTTTGACAGCTGATTTGGAAATCCTTTGTGAATTTGTGATTAATTTACGAAACTGAATTTGAAATAGGACAGATTTGAAATGCTGAGAAAATAACAGCTGCTGACTTCTTGGTTGACTATGGAAATAAGCAATATGGTACTCGATGCTATTTCGATAACTTATGACTGTGACTGCACCTGATGACTGTGACTGCCATACCATATCGTTTACAGCATTTCGTTGACAAAGCAGGGCCATTCGTGAAATTTTAAGAATTCCAAGAAACTTCTTATGTATTCTGGAGCACAAGAGTTTACTTTGCGAAAATCCATCAATAATTTACAGAAATATGACCCATTTACAATTGAATGATACATCACCCACCTGGACGGCCATTTTGTCTCTCACTCTCGCTAGATGTTACTCTGGTCGTGGTGGACATATGTAAACAAATTCTCCCTTATTCGCCCACGCTGTACGTGAGCTTATTAACACCTCAAGCACAGTCTCACAGCTAGCAACTTTAAAAATATCCCACAAATCAAATGTGTCTGATATAGATAGCTGAATGCAGGTTTAGAGGTCATATCTGTGACAACCTTACACTTCCATCTGCTATTCTTTGATTTGCTCTTAAAGAAAACGTTCTAATCTAAAGTGTTTTAATAAAATTCCTTTAACAAGAATTCGGAAACATAGAGAAAAACAAGCTGCAAAGAGTTATTTATTTTGTAAGATATGGTATTCCGAAATTAAAAAAAATCAAAAAAAATCCTGATAGAGTCATGCATAGCAACCTCATAATCTATATTAAATTAAATTTCGTTGCTGAAGAAATACACGTATGTCAATTATATTATCAGAAAAGGCAATAACCTTAGTACTATTTGTTCCCACTAGGCTATTCCGAAAACAATTAACAATGAGCTAAGCGGGATCACATTGAAAATGCACAAATGCAAGCAGTGTCCCACGCAGGATTTTATTTCGGGGGGTGCTGAACCACATCTCCTATGAAAAAAATTCGGAATTTTTGTGTGTAGAAAAAATTGCTACCAAAAAGTGAAAATTTCGGGAGGGGCTGCAG
The DNA here is from genome assembly GCA_034687865.1 of Kryphioiulus occultus. Taxonomy (NCBI): domain Eukaryota; kingdom Metazoa; phylum Arthropoda; class Diplopoda; order Julida; family Julidae; genus Kryphioiulus; species Kryphioiulus occultus. Next base: position 52,183 of record JAQGAF010000297.1, read on the forward strand.
CCCCCCCCCCCCTCCTTGGGTACGGCACTAAATGCAAGCTAATTAAATACATAAAAGAAGCATAGTCATTCATTTTAATAATTGGATATGATGCCTATTGCAACTACTGGCATCTTATCGTATCGAGGCAGTGGCACAAATGAATCAGGAAGTCTGATAAAAATATTTATGAAAAACTTCATCGGCTTAATTAAATGCGCGTTCAACATCTTAATAGTGAAATGCACTTATCAGTTACAGATAAGAGCAGCTTATTTCGCGACAATTTGGAGTATTACAGCTAAGAGAGACAAAAGGTTATTCAGCTGTAATGAAAATTGCATGAATTCCCACTATTATAAATACATCTGCTATCGTTAAGCCTACCGTGGGTAAATTGCGTAAATTATGTACCAGTAAGTCCCACACAATGTTTTAACAAACCTCATCATTGATGCCTTCAGGTATGGTCTACACTGTCATGCAGCAGAAGAAAACCTATGGTAACAGATGATTCTATGACAACGGTTAATGAGAAAAAAAATCTCATTTAAGGATGATCTGGGGCATTGTGCATTTGGGACATCCCAATCTAACGTCTAGCAATTGTGGATGGAAGCATTTTTCCTCATTTCGTTCCCCTTTTCGGATGAACAGTACGTTGGTAAGATTCATGTATAATTCCCCATTTCCGGTGGCACGTCTCATCTAATGATCATACTCTGGTAGATACCACACTCGAATATTCCGAGTCGCAGCAAAAACCCCAGCCTATTATTTCCTAATGATGGTCATCCTATGATTATTGCCAATCTTTGTAGTCAGCCAAATGATGCTGCAAACGTTTTCGCATAAATTTCAAGCGCAAGTCAGACAATCATAAATAATGAGAGAGAATGCTACCTTAGATTTACTGTGCTAGTTACCATACTAGACTAACAGAATCTGCACTACATGGTGGGCGATATAAATGTATCACTATCCATTGCAAATGGGTTGCATTTTTATTCATTGATGATGGATTTTCTCAAGTAAGTTTTTTCTTTTCCAGAATACATGAGAATTTATTTTAAAAAATCCACTATTACCATAGTCACGGCTGTCGAGAGTGAGAGACAAAATGGCCGCCCAGTTGCGACTGCAGGACAGACAACGTCCACTAGTTCAATTTGACGTCCTGATTTCAACCCTTGTGATTTTTTGTGGGGTTGGGGCCATTATGCCAAAAAACATTTTATCGGACATTGCAGGAACGCATTCAACATGTTCTTCGAAATGTTCCACTGCTACCTCTGGATTTTTTTCTGCAGACTGTGTATGCCATACCATAGCGTTTACAACGTTTCATTGACAAAGCATGGTCATGCATGGAATTTTAAGCATGCCAAACAAATTCTTTTATATTCTGGAACACAATAAGGTAAACATGACGAAAATCCATCAATATATAATTAATAAAAATATAACCCAGTGACACATCATCCACCAGTGCGACCATTTTCTCTCTCACTGTCGCTAGTTGTCACTCTGGTTGCGGTGAACATGTAAAAGAAAATTTCTCATGGATTCCGGAATATAATAAACCTTGTTTGACGAAAACCCATCAATAATCAATAAGAAATATAGCCCATTTACAATAGATAACGTTAAATTGCCCACCGAGTATATTACAAATTGTATCATCAAGTATTTAAATTCATCGACATTGTCCAATATCGCGGATGCCATACGATAGCGTTTACAACGTTTCGTTGATAAAGCATGGTTATGCATGGAATTTTAAGCCAAACAAATGTTCCTCTATTCTGAAACATAATGAAGTTTACCTGGCGAAAATCTATCAATTTATAATTAATAAAACATATAGTCCAGTGATACAGTATCCAACTGGGCGGCCATTTTGTCTCTCATTCTTGCTAGTTGTTACTCTGGTTGTGGTCAACATTTAAACGAAATATCTCATGGATTCCGGAATATAATACAGCTTACTTGGCGAAAATCAATCAATAATTAATAAAAACCAAGTCCATTTACGATAGTGTCAAATCGCCCACCCTGTATATTACAAAATTGTATCATCTAGTAATTAAATTCATCGACACTGTCCAATATCGTTTGCTTCAGTGTCGTAGTTAATAGAATAAATTATCCCAAACAGAGGCAATTTTTACCCTGAATGCCTGAGATTTAAACAGAAAAGAAAATTTTACTGGAGTCAACCCCAGAAGACATTCGTCTTCAGAATCTCCATTCTGAACTCTTTCTACCGCTGCAATGAGCACTAACGACCGACGTTATTTGCAAGTATTGTTGTAGAATCCGAGCGTCAGATGGCAACAGCATCGAAAATCGATACCAAAAAAATAGTGCATCGAACCCACGCATGCCCTACGTCAACTCAATCCCCCATTCAATCATTTGACATGACAGCCATTTTGGCGTTCCTCGATCGCAAGGGTGATCAGAACGCAGCATTTCGTTCGTGTGTCCATGAACTAACAGAACTTTCTACATCCATCTCGATCACTGCATTATAAATATGAACCTAGATCCTGGCAGTTTGGAACAATTTTGCGGTTATTAACTGCAATTTATTCGCTGGGTTCTATCAAAAAGCACAGCCTGTGGGTGACAGGTGGAAATGTGGACGTGTCCATCCAGTCCATCAACCATCATCCATACGTATGAACCGACTGTATGGGATTCTTATTTGTTATCAAATGCAAATAATGCAAACTAAAGTTCGGGCTAAATATAAAGCAACTCAAATCCATTACATCTGCGACTTCTAGTGTAATGGTATCTCGTTCATTGCATACATATTCTGAAGACATCTTACTAATCCAGTAATGGTACACGAAACTATCGAACATAACCTAGAATTGTACACAGAATAATGTTTAGTATGCATTGCGTCATCTACGAGCACTTTTGCCAGACAATTGCTCAGTTGCGCAGATACAAATGGCTCAATTTTATAAATAAAAAAACCGCAAGATAATCTTAGCAGTTTCATAGTCTACATAAGTCAAGGAACTACTGCTAAGTGCCATCAGGTGAACAACGTGAAGATGAAATTGACCGCAGAAGATCAGACGGTTTTAACACCAAATAAAGATACGAAAATTAGGTACTAAAGACGAAAGGTCCTTAATAAGGTAAGGAATGGCAAAACCATCTGAGAAAACCAACTCGTGAATTCAAAACACAGCCTGAATTACAACCCTGCTCAAATTCTCTGTACTACTGCTATTACAATTCATACAGTATTTAATAATAGATTAAAACAATTTAATTTAATGAAATTCAATAATAAATATGAAATCAAAATCAGCATGCACGTGTACAACAACGGATGCAAAATATGTCACACTCGAAAGTTTATCAATAGATTGCACTTAAAAATCAAGCAAAATACTGATATGGGTGCAGTTTAAAGGAAACGAACCGTTTTCAAATTGCTAAATCTTGTTTTCCATTTTCCAATAGGTTTTTTTCCGAGAAAAATTTCACTGCCTTTCAGAATAGTAGAGTGTATTTTACATTAAATTATGCTAGCCTACATATGGAAAAGACAGTTTGCTTTCCCCGCTTCCTTTTCTATTTGCTTGTCATGGATATTGATTTTAAATTGATTTTGCAGTTGGTTCAAACAAGGTCGACCAAACAAGCAGGGCTTAAAACCTCATGCATGAATAACGCTTGCCATTCAAAACGCGGCATGCCAAGAAATTCTGCATCAGAATACGGACTGCTTCTGCAGCCTTTCATGAAACAATCATTAATTTATGAAATATGAAACAATTTTGCTTTTCCTTTGAGACATCTCGTGAGTACGAGGCACGTAGAAACTTGCGCATATTGAAGATCGAATTCGATTCTAATTGTTTGAATAGAGTTTTCTGAAATTGAACATACAGTATTGAGCAAGTTTTCAGAAGACAGGCTTTTGTATAGCTGTTTTTTTGGTTTTCTTTATGTCAAAACACAAAAACAGGCAGAACAACCGCATTTCTTCACAAAACGTGTTCAATGGGCTCACAATTGTTCTGAATACACAATGCCAGGGGATTACGTGGCTATGTAAATTGATAAGAATTCCAAAATATTTCTTTTAGGAAACCTCCTTCCCGAATTGTGCCAGCATTCAGCCTCAACATAGACACGATGATAAGAAATTGGGCTTCTTGAAGCGGCTCGTAGGCTGGCAGTGGTTGCATGGCTGTTAGGGGCAGCTTAAACCTAAATTACATTGTCAGTTCAGGTACATGTCTCATTCTTATATACCAGAAAAGTAGCAGGAACTGTATCGTTGATATTGTTTCAAAAATAAAAAATAGCAATGGCCAATGCATCAAGACACTTTAAATATGACTGCACTGGCTACGTACTATGTTTCAACATTAAAAACTTAAATTTAAAAGAAGATCGTTCGTTATAAAAGGAAAACACCCTTCACAATTGTTTCCATTTCATCTAAGCATCTTTGTCATATTAAAACTGAAAATAGGCACTATTTCTTAAACGCTGTAGATCAAAATCAAGTAACATTCAGTCAACAATCAACTTTTATTAGTTTGTAGCCGCTGGATAGCCCTCATTATAAACTCCGCATGAAATCGATACCACAAATCTGAAAGCTTGGTTTTCATATTACCGAACGAAATGCGAGCTGCCTTTAAAACATACAGCGTACTTTTTTATTGACTGCAAAAGTCAACATCATTTCCCAACAAACTTCCATTACCATTATTATAAAAAGTAATTGCTTACGTTGTCTTAAACTCTTAATGTTGGAAAACGGGGATTCACATGCAATCCTGTGTAAACATTAAAGTCAAACCACTATACTGCTTTCAAGATATCAACTCATAAATGACGATTATAAGTCTCCATTTTCACTATAAATAGACCATTAATGACTTACGGTATTTATTACTGAAATATACACAAATCAAATTTATAATTTTTGGGTAGTGTTTTAAATGTAGGCCATTAACGACTGATCAACAAAATAGTTCTATAAAGCGATCTAAATGATCCCGGATGTTAAATTACAAGTATGAAGTTGCTCCTATCACTATCGATGGTACATGATGGTAAGTGCTAGGAAATTAACCTAATGATCATATCCTTTCTCTGTTATAAGCACCTGTCAACTTTAGCAGTCAGCGTCAATAACGTTTAAATTGGTGTCTATATCTGGTGTGTATACAATGAAACGACAATGATAAGTTGCCGATATGTGCCCCCTAATGCAAAACAAACAAAAATTCGCCCATACTTATGTTTTGAACAAGCTAGGCTCTCAGGCTCCATCCCAATCTCATTTTGATGGAAACTCCAAACACTCCTTGAGAAGGAAAAAGATAAGCGGACATAACAGAGGATCGGATCAAAAAATCGGTTCAATATATACTATGTTTGTTTTTGGCCTATTGTATCCTAGCTAGAATGGTCCAGCCTTCAATTTTGACAACCACGCATTAAGAAAACAAATAGGGACCAGCTTACAGTAGTTCTAACAAGTATAAGAGTGGAAGGGCCTAAATTGGAAGGCATTGAGCTTTTGGAACTTCTGAAAAACATACACAAAGCACTCACAAACAAATGTGAATATAATGATGCTAACCCCATGTACATGTAAATAACAATGGCACATTGAGTGCGATCATCTTACCTGAATGGAAAGAAAAACATAATTATGCAATGGCATTCAGATTACTAATCATGCAAGAAAATAATCACTGTATACTAGTACAGTTTCAATATGAAGTCATTAAAATTGCAAAAGTTAACCTACATATTGATTTTAAATGCAAAATATATACTAAAAACGATCGCTGCTTCATTATAGAAATACAATATGTTTCCTTCATTAACAGAGGAATACTGAATTATATCAAACCTATCCATGTGCCTACTGTATACAGTATCATACTTTTACCAAATTTTTTTTAGGCAAGCGAACTTTTTTTTTGGAAATACTGTTGAAAATCAGATCTAAGGTGAGCTTCTCAGCTTACGGTAAATTAATTAGGAATTTTCCAATACATGTACATGTGCTTTTATGAAATCAATTTTGAGGCAAGGGAACTTTTTTTAACTATATGGTTTAACTTACAACTTATGGTTCAATTTACAGAATATTATTTACGGATGGTTCCATTTTTGTGCTTGGGCCCACAATAAGATGAGAGACGTCTTCAAAAAATCGTCAAGGTTATTTATCATGTTTGTTTTAAAGAAACTTCGCATGCACGCCCATACAAAAACATGGCAAATGCACTCTCAAGGTAAATGCTACGTGTCATACCTGATTAATGAATTATAAGAGTGAGTGACAAGCAATATTGCTTCGTTTAACTTAAAATCTATGAAACGTGTTGGTGTTGTGCAGTCAAGCATTGACAACTTGACTACAGCTTAGACGAAAAGCAAAAAATCATCTGCCAGCATGTCGTGTTATGGGCAGAAAGCATGATTAATACAGGGAGAACAAGAAAACGTATAATTTACGAAATATGATAAATCTAAAATGCAAATAATGTCATATGCAGAAATACTAGCAAATATTGCAAACTTTCAAAATCAGTAAACTATTAATAATGAAATAAAAATCACGTACTACTAAATTCTAAAAATCTGCGAAAATCCAACATATAATGCAAACTGATTTTCTACATTTCATCAGGAACATCCATTTCGATTGCAAGCTGCTTATATGTACCATCAATATTTCAATTCAATTCAACTCAGTACCCTACTATCAGTAAATTGGGCTCGGAGTTCCATATGTGGATTGGAATGGCAGGTTCTACCACCGCGGTGGTTTCGTTTAAAGATTCCTTCCACCAAATTAGAATTTGCAGGC
>JAQGAF010000298.1:0-58819 GCA_034687865.1 Kryphioiulus occultus
GAATTATAAAGAGGAATAAATTGTCTACAAAACACATTTTTCCGATTTTAAATCCGACATTTGGTTTCTGAGAAAAAACACGTTTTTTACTCGATTCTTGCAGGTGGCCCGAATTTTTTGCTCGTAAGTGTATTTCCCGTAAGCTACACATAGGATATGGTCGACGTTGAAATCCCATAGTGCGAAATGATTTCCTTCACACCCGGTAGATGGCAGCACGTCACGCTCCATAATTTGTGGAGATGCCATTCGGAATCGAAGTTGTGGATTAGGTTGAAATCAAATCGACTGAGTTTTAATATGAAGTCGATTTTAATGGGTTTTTTAAGAATTTCGGTAAAATAAGTATTCTGGCAGTTGTTTATGTCATCACTTAATAGTGATTTTCAAAAAGTGAATGTCTGCTGAGTCGGCATTTCTGCAAATTTCACGACTTTCAATGACTTTTTCATGAACAACTTCAAAAATTGCTCAATGCTTATTAGACTATGGGGCCGTTCAAGTTTTATGTCATTACTAAATAAAATTAGTGATTTTCATAAAAGTTCTTTACCACAGTGATGGCATGATCATTGGTTAAAAAAATGACACAGCCTGCATATAAATCCACATTTTTAGTTTGTGAATAAAACAAAAGCAAAAACTCCATGTCCCTGATGTAAATTACATGAATACCATGCCATAAATTTCATTTCTTGACTTTTCCATGACTGGTAGACTCCCTTTTTATACCATTTCAAACTTCGTTATAGGCTTACATGAATAATAGTACACTCGATTATTTATAATATTACACTTTAACTGAAGCCCAATCAATCTTATTTAAAAATATATGTAATGTATGTTTTCACCTTAATTATAACGAACAAGTTGAAATTGTACAGGGTGTTTATAAAGGTTCTTTATTACTTTAAAAATTCAAAACAGGGATTCTAATTGAAATACAGGAACATTTTTGGTTCATGTGATACACCAACTCATAGTTTTTTTTTTTAGCTTAGTCCACTTCGACATGTGCGTCTCTGGTGGCAGGTATGGCATTTATTCTGAAGTTCAATCCTCTCCGTTGAACTAGACAGCATTAGGGCAATGGTATTGGTCAATCTGGTCTTCAAATAATTTATACACATTCTGAGGAGTTTTGTACACTTTGTGTTTTACATTCCAACACAAAATGTCCAGGGATGTTATGTCAGGTAAGGAATAACTCGGCGCACCACAATATGAAAAATATGAAGAATTGCAAAAAAAAAAACGTTTTGCTGGGCTAGCTAAGCTTACAAATAATGATCTCTACAGTCTGAATTGAAACAAGCTGACTTGTATTAGAAAACGACGTGTTAACTGATAAATCCCAATGCATTGTGTTTCATAATTCAGCAATAGAGGGCAGCACGCGTCGTAACAACTAGCGATAGGAATTTGGGCGATAGATGCTAATTAGCTTTAAAAGTTAATAAACTTAAAAGCTAAAAATTTAGTTCATAGATCGTTCGGCACCTCTAATTACAAGTAAAGAAACTCGGCATTGGTGTGCATTTTAGCGTATTTTAGACAAATTGACTATAATTTCGACATAACCTATAAACATAGGTGCTATTTTTTAAATAGTGTTTTACTACAATTAATGCTGCATTTTAACGAAAATTTAGTACGATTTAACCATGCCATCTTCAACCGAATGCGTTTTGAACGGTAGCAGAGTACATGAACAATATTTCTGAAATTTATTAGTCTGGTGTCCCGAGTTAACAGGACGTTCCAAAAATTAAATGCCTCCCAAACGAACTTAAGAAGTTTGAGGCGATATGTTCATTTGAGGTTTTGGCATTTATAATGTTTTCTTGTTAAGTTTTGTTTTGTTTTGTTATGTTTTGTTTTTTTTTCTTGCTTTTTCTTGCAAGCAATTACAAAAATTTTGCCAAATCCGCGCATTGCTGCAGCAGCTGGCTACGCCCATAGGGCGATAAGTTGAATTCAATGGCAATGGGTTAAAAATTTATGTGCGTTCAGAATAGTACAATCGTGCGGTTTTCAAAACGTATAAACGAAAGGGATAAAGCCAAGCTGAAGTTCAAGAATTGCGGAAATTAGCCCAATTGAAACGTATAACTTTTCGGACAATTATACACATCGTTTCCTTAATACATTCAATTGCTAAAAACACATTCCATCGAAATAAGTGTCCACAAGTGGCGAAACTGCATCCAGTAGGAGTTCCTAAAACTGCCACTAGAGCTCACAGAATGATTCATTCCAGATAACACATATTATTGTTAACTTTCCTTACGTCAGTGTTTACGAAATGAAGCAACAGATGGCAGCACATTAGCTGTCAGGCAGGTTTTAATAACGTTTGTGTTTACAACACGAAGCAGCAGATGGCAGCACGTTGACTATTACAGAGTGACAACTGCATAATACAGTGGTGGTGTGTTGCCTAATAGCCATAATAGGTAGGAAATAATACTTTATGTAAGGGAAATTAAAAATGAGGTTTTTTCACATTTTCCAAACCCCCGTTTGGAATAACTCGTGCCAAAATACTCGAACATTAAAAAATTGCAATTCTATTTTTTTCCAAATTATGCAACATTATTTCGTCCTGCTGTCAAGGGGGCGTTCAAGTAATGTCATCACAAAATCGCAATTTTCAGACCACCCCCTTTGAACATTCGATCGTCATTATATTAATCATACATGCTGATGTAATTACTAACCAAAAAAAATTCAAATTGAACGAAATTAAAAATAGATCAAAAATGATAGACTTGTGCACCTGCAGAGTACGAGCTCGTACTTATAATAATAAAGTAGTAATTAAAGGGTTGGGTAGACGTATGCTATAATGTTATGGTCCGAAGTAGTAATTAAAGGGTTGGGTAGACGTATGCTATAATGTTATGGTCCGAAACAATAGATTTTGAACTATAGTTAACACCAGCACATGTTAATAACGAAAGGATTTACGAAGAAAAAAAACTGGATCGCAATCTTTTTAAAGTCACAAATACATGTCAATATTTGGCTAACTTCACTCCCCATTCGATGATTACATAATACTTGAACGTCCTCAACTCCTAATTGGGAAATTCCAAACAAATTTCCAAATACACGTACACTGTACATGTAGGAGTCATTCAACGTGAAATTGCTGGTAAATGGCAATAATTATGAATTGAACAATAAAAATGAATTAAAGTTTACGCCCCCAACCACATGTATTCACTTACTGGCCGTAGGATACTTATTTGAATTGAATTGAACTGAAAACGTATATTCATGAGGATAATCATTCGGAGTTTCAACATTTGATTGGAGTTTCATCTTCGAGGAAACTTTCTAGCAAAAATTCGCAGAATGATTTGAAAGAGAAATCGGAAATGTGCACCCATTCAAAATTCACCGAATTACCAGGTGTCTTTTTTTCTGCGCTAGCAACATCCTCGTAATTTAAGGTTTCATGCCTCCACGATAAACCTTTGACATTTCCAACAAGGACGAGCCCCATTTTTCAGTTACAAGTATTTGTGACTAACGGAAAAATGAGTTAAACCAAATTCCTGCGGCAAAGCAGTAGGGGGTCTGGAACAACCCAACCAGATTTTTTTTTGAGTGCATTACGAACGCCTGTTGGCTTCAACACTAATGAATTGGCGTGGCGTTGAAACCGGAGGTGTGTGCTGAGACAAGGCCGATGACGTCACTAGTGATAATGAACACGTAGCGTTCGTCTTCGTCGCAATTAGCGTAGGCCTCACAGCGTCCAATCGCGACAAATTCCTAGCATCGACAGGGAAAAACACGTCGCCAAAAACCCACCAATTGATAAACCAAATAGGAAAATATGATATTTAGCTGGGTTTGTTTACGCCCACACCCGCATAGATTCCAAATGACGAGAATTAGGCCTATCTATCTAGTGGCGCATTTCAAATGCGTGGCGATGAGTCATTTCAATAATCAGAGAAAATCCTGGTTTTGTTGCTACACGAACGGGAAAAAAACGGATTGAACCTGCAGGGGGGGAACTTGAACGAACTATAGTCTATTTTCTTAATAGACCAATATATCGATAGTTTTATGGAAAACTCCTATTTAATAGCCAAGCGAACCAGCACAAGCCAATACAGATTTTTGGGAAAATACAATATCAACTCGTTTTTTTTGAACTGCCAATATAAAAATTACCTGGTAGGCCATGTCTTACTTGAAATATATTAAGACGTTGGCAATTTACACTATCTTGAAAAACGTCACTGAGTTCTTTTTTGCAATACAGATTGCTTAATTCCAATATGGAATCTCACGTTCCATGGTTGCCATGGTTGTCACGTGCTCCGCCTCCTCGTGCATCGGCACGTGACTTTATTCAACGAATCACGCATCACGTTATTTGAGCGACAAATTCAAACTTCGGAAATATATTTTATTTTTACCATACGGAGATCAATTTATGTTATTTAAAACAAAGATAAACTTTCTAAGCCAAACATATCATACTGTATATACATGTAGATACAGCATTCCCTCAGCAAACAATGATAATTGAAGTTGTAAGGTCCTTTCAGACTGTCAAAACATGTGCTGAGTAACTTGAATCACGCGTGTTGGCGTGTTTATACTGAATAACGTGTGATTGGCCACGCCTATATAGTACATGTATTTCCAGTACATCGCAAACTGTAAAAAGCGCTTTGACAGTTTGCGGGCACCTTTATGACTACGATATCTACGTTATTTAACAAATTCTGGAGACCTTGTTGACAATAAAAATAATAAGATAGGGAAACTTAAAAAAACAACTTCAAACTTTACATGTACCTCCTGAACTTGACACGACAATACAACGTACATGTATATGTAGCCGTTGCTAGTTACATTGTATACGCTTTTATCGCTTCACTTTCTACATGTACAGGTGTGAAGCCTACTCGTTCGCAAAATTGCCAACCCAAAACAACATTTTTTATTTAGCCATTTAAAGTATAGTTTTTGCAAAGCCTTGACCACACCTACATGTACATTTAGGAAACGTTTCCTAAAACCATGTTTCTGGAAACAGTTTTTCTCACATTGTTTCCACATTTCCAGCAAGGAGTCACGCTTGAGGAAACATTTGGGACCTTTTTCAGATATCGACTCGGAAAAACTAAAACCAACTTCAAATGTTGTTGAGTTTTTAGCTGGAATCAAAATTACATCAAATTTACTACGTTTTAAAACTGTCTTTCTCTTGAAAACTAGTAATTGCACCGCAACGGTTGCTATTTCTGTTCATTTCTCAGCATTTTTCTTCATCATTTTCTTCAACATGTTCATGGTCGCCTTCACGCCTTGAGCAGAACCCACTTAGTTTTCCCAGAATTTCCGATGTCAAAACGTTAAAAAACTGCGGGACGAGCCAAAAATAGCGACTGTTGCTCAGAAGAAGCCCCTTGCTCCACGCTCGTTACAAATGCAGGACCCTGGCGACCTCTGCCAAATTACGTAGCAGAAAAAAGGATTTCACAAGTAAATCAGCATTGAAACGAAGCAAGCAACTAGTCCATGTGCATGCGGTTTGGCCCAGTGACTAGCGAGTGTTTCCGGTACGTCCCTGGCTTAGGATCAGGCCGTGTACACGTGCACCCGACCAACTAGGTTATCTATATAAAGTTGAACGAGCCAAGTTTTTCGATGAATTTTGGGTTATCCTCGAGGAGTCTTGGTGGCGAAACCGAAACGTTTATATATACTCGCCATTAAAAGAAATTTTCTATTTAGGCCTACTGCGCCAAACTGTAAATAACGACCGAAATAGCTGCGCATCCGTGGTACAGGGTGCCCCGTCAAGGACGCCTTAATTCGAGGGTCATCCCTCGGGGTTCGCCTCGACTCCACAAGGTTGAAAAACATTTCTGCAGCTCACCAATACATACAGTAGTAAACAGTGATATCTTCGAGTACACTGTTCGCCAACAACCACCATTGTGTTGGTAGGTGCAGGATATGCATTCTCCCCCACGACCTCATGTGATTGCTCAGTTATTCCCACTTGTCAACATCTGTTTAAACCGTCGATTGCACATCCCGTCGGTCCAAAATTACATCGTTATTTTTTCTCCAATGTTTATCCGCAGTGACTTTCCAAGGACGTTTCACTGACTCGTACACTTTTCGGTGCATTTTTCCAGGATAGGATTAGAAAAAAATGGAATTTCCAGCTGCTTAGACGTTACCTAGAATTGTTCAACTCCGATAGAAATCATGTACATTATACTAAATCTGTAGATAAATTGTACAACTCACCTTAACATGTACAGTAGACTAAATCTGTAGCTAAATTGTACACCTCACCTTAACATGTACAGTATACTAAATCTGTAGCTAAACTGTACAACTCACCTTAACATGTACAGTATACTAAATATGTAGCTAAATTGTACAACTCACCTTAACATGTTCAGCAAAAGATTCATATACATGTACATAAGTGAGCTTGTCAAGAAGAATAAGATACACTTATAGAGTAATTATGAAAATAGAATGGCAGAATCGCACGTGCACATGAGGAACAAAATCACGCGATTGCGTGGAATAAAATTGCGTGCACAGCGATGTTCCACACCTACCAATGTTTGAAGCTCTAAAAGCAGCCAATGAGCTTGCACCGTGACGGAAAATGATCGTGCATTTGTGGTCATAGGTCACGAAGGTCAATTTGGCCTCATAGTTTCCGAGCACGTACAGTAGGCGGAAGAGAAAATGGCCAATTATCAGGTTGTCTACTGAACAGTAATTTCATTCCAATATAATAATCATCTTTCTCAAACCTATTTCTACGAAAAATGTAGCCAAGTTTAAAAAAAAAAACTTTCACATATGATAGATGTTTGCTCGTGTCCTTAAACAAATTAATAATATTAAAAATGGAACGCCATTCCATAAGCGAAATTTTTGAAAAACTCAAATGGAGATAACGGATTGTTTATGTCACAGGGAGTAATTTGTACATGTAGGATATTTTTCACAAAAAAGGAATTGAAAATTTTCAGTGTACTGTATCTCCATCATCAAACAAGAAATTCCAGTGTATTTCCAAACTTTCCAGCCGACAGACTGATTATGTATTTCATCATCCATCATTTGTCATCCAGTTTTGATTAAAGGTTCTGCCATGTCGTTTGTCTTTTGAAAATATACCTTTTTCACTTGTGGATCCCTCAATTAAGTAAAAATTGTTGTATAAAAAAAAACATTATTCCCTCACATAGCATTCCCCAGGTTTTGGAAATAACATCCACGAACGAACATTTTTTTCTCAAATTTAGCTTCAAATATTACGCACTTAATTGTACGTAAATGTACTCACGTCAAATCAGCTGAAAACTCAAAAGGTCCCAGTAGGAAGGTTTCCCAGAACTGCTTTCCAGTTAGGCAGCGAAGCCTCAAAAGAGTTTCACAAAGAGGGGTGGGGATCTTGCGTAGCAACCAACTAAGGCAATTACATGTATCAACTTCAACGCCACCTGGCGACCACGTCACGAACATGAAACTCATTTTCAAAACACACCAATTTAAAAGCAAATTTCCTAACTGCGTGGAGCTAGACTTGCTCGTTGTTGCAAGCTACGCAGTCATCGGGTGAAAAGTTCAGTAAGCCCCCGAGGGTAGCGCTAGGTGCCTCCGATTGGGGTGACCCTTTTTGGCTGTTTCTAGGTGCGCGGCTGGACCGTGGGTGTGTGGCTGTCCCTCAGTTACGTCATCTGGCCTTGAAGGGCCAGCCACTTTCTCACTGATTTCAAGACTGATTTCACGTCTTGAGTCTGAGAGCCAAGGGGGCAGGGGAAATCCCTTGGGACGAAGTCAGCAGCTGAGCAGTTTTGGGGGTTCAGCCGAAATCTGAGCTGCTTCGACTCATTAAAAGTGGCCATCAGTCACCAGAACGTGGTGGTCAGTGGGCCAAAATCGCCACCGCTTCGGACCTTGACCCTGGTCAAGCGTGGTTTGGTTTGGTGTACGTCGACCTCATCCGGTCGCAACAACAACAAGTGATTGACTGTCGCGAAGTTAATGTTTTCGACCATTGGCATTTCAATTTGGCAGCGATCACTTATACGTTTTTCGTGATTTCGTTCTAAACTTAGAAATGTTTCACTCAAATTTCTCCACATATTACATGTACGTCATCGAATTTACGATTGGCAGCCCCCATTTTAGAGGTTGGCTCACGTCACACAGGATGTCTGCTGGATTTCGTGTGGCAAATTCCATGACTTTTCATTGGATTTTTCATGACTTCAAAATGTTTTCAATAGAATATGGGGCCGCTCAAGTTTTGTCATCACGAAATAGTGATTTTCAGACAACACCTCTACAGTGTACCTGTGATAGTACTCGTCATAACTGCTTATCATAATAAGTAGGCTACCTCTTCAAAAAATAAAATTATTTTATTGATCCAGTATTTTCCAAATTTAGCCGTATAAGATATTAACACAATTCACAAGTACTATTTCTTCAATCATTTTCAACCCCTGCTTCCCATTTCAAGAACATGACCAATGGCCAAATGTATTTGTAACAATGTTGATAAATGTGAATCAATCAAAGCCAAAAATGCCATGAGCCTGATATCAATTTCACGACTGTTTCATGACTTCCATGACCTAAACTTCATTTCAAGACTTTTCGATAACTGGTAGACTCCTTGAATTCGTGAGTTTTTTGTTCCCACTCGAACTTTCAAGCCGATGTCCCTGACATTCCTTGACCTTTTGCCTGTTTCTTCAAACAAATTAGAAAAATAATGAACACCTTGTATGGTAACTACCAGGGTGTCTACCGGACGTGGAAAAGTCATGAAATGAAATTCAGGTGGTGATAGTCATGGAAAAGTCATATTTCCATTAGGGTCATGGGGTGCCCAACTTGGAGAATTAATTCAAGGGGAATAGAGTGAATAGTGTGAATATCTCACATCAATTGGCTGTTGCAAGCCATCTCAATTTCCCTGACATTCCCTAGCATTTTCAGGGATTTTTACGAATTGCCTGACATTCCAGAAAGTGGGAATCCTGGTCAGTGGCCATACATTGCGTCAATTCACTCTATTCCCCTTGTATTAATTCTCCAAGTTGGGCACCCCATGACCCCAATGGAAATATGACTTTTCCATGACTATCACGACCTGAATTTCATTTCATGACTTCTCCACGTCCGGTAGACACCCTGGTAGTTACCATACAAGGTGTCCATCCACTCCCTACGCTCCCCCCTCGGACGTGCGACCCTCACAACCGTTTCGACATGGCAGGCGCAAAGGCCAACCCCAGCAACTTCCTACATGTATAGTGGGGATGAGGGGGGTAAACAGAGGTCACTCTTTCACCCAGCCAACCTTTCCCAACGCGAAAGGTCGCGCATCGAAATCCCAGTATTCTACCCATTCATTTCCTCGACCTACTCAGCAGCTGGGCATTGAAGCTGTGTGTAATGAGGGGTAGGGCCTTCTGTGCCTCCTTAAGCATCAGCAACCAGCCTACGATTACGTGCTACGTGCCATCCCCCACGAACGAGGAAACACCCTGCTGGCGACCGGATCAGCTTCGCCTTCGTTCCCCACCACGCTCAGGTCATTCCCTGTGCACGTGTACAGGCGTCCTCGTGCAGGCGCTGATCACATGCACAGCGGTTCGCCATTGGTCGCCCTCCACCGCACCTCGGCCTGCAATTGGCCGGCGCCAAACGCGACTCTGCTGAAATCGTTGTGTCGTCGAGTGAGGGGGAAAACCGATGGCGAGCCTGGGTTTCAGACGTTTTCGATGCTAATTTCTCATGAAGATCGCAGTGGTGCGAGCATCGTTCTTCGTTCTACCTCCGTTCTAACATTCTAAAGCTTAGATTCTCTTCTTCTAAATGGGCATGATGGAGGAATTCCACGTCAACTCGTCCCTCTTGTCGCCGCCGTACACGCCGCCGCATTCGCCAAAAGTGAGTACCCTGTACTTGGTTTTTATCCCACCCTCGTACTTTTCGGTTAATTTTCTGGGGGTAAGAAGACTAGCTAGCCCTGAGAACGTCCAGTAAGTTGGGCGTAGAATCGTATCCTAGAATCTAGTTCGTTTTCTGTTGTGCCTTTTCTCGCCTTACTTCCACAGCGTTCCATTTCACTGTGCTTTAATTCGAAGGATACGCGCTGTAGCATTCTAGACTTTTTTGATATTATTTCACTGTATCGTCTTGCTTTTGTGCGAGCAAATAAAGCCTGATTATTTTACCACCGATACACACTTTCATGGAGTTCTTTGAATTGTTACAGTCGGTTTGGGGGGGAGGGGTGAAATGGGCAAGTTAGGGTACATTGGACGGGTTGCACCAACTGGGTAGAATAAGTCGGTTAAAAATGACTATACAAAAGTCGATAACATAGTCTCACTATACGTTTATACGCAGCATTAAAGTCAATTCAATTCAACTCAGTACAAAACAATCAGTAAGTGAAATACCCCCCCCCCCCAGTGTGGTGGGGGGGGGGGTGTAGTCCATCAAGCCAAGTGAACTAGAAATGAATATAAGAAATTTGACTTGAGATTCGGCGTATTTTAGGGATGTTGACTTTAATTTCGGTGTGTAAACACAGTGAGACAGATGAATCACGTTGAGTTAATATGAATTGGTTGTAATAACAGTAATTTTACGATGTCCAGTTTACCCACTTAATTAATTTATCGTTTCGTGTTGTAAGTACTAGTATAGCGTTTTTGGGGAGTTTGAGACATGCGTCCAATGTATTCCAGATGAAGAATGATATCAATTGACAATAATGGTATAAGTTTAGTGGACCATGTCGCTAGTTTTTTAGATTTAAGTTTAATATCGTGCAGGTTTTCATCTTCCAACGACACTTTGACCACTTTCGATTAACGGTCTTCGTCCGCGGTGCTTTTTTGCCAAATTCAAATTCACGCAACGCATTATTTTCGGCCAGTGAGTAAACAAGCAACGAAACGAGGCGAGGCAACGCCTCGTCACATCCCCTGTGCATTCGCCGATCACGTCCCCACCACGTGAACAGGGCGTTACGTCACTCGCTCATCTGGAGGTTCGCTCCGTAGCTGAACGCGAGCGCTACCCACGGGGCCCGTAGGTGGCCACGGAACGGTGGCCCGGCGCTCTCGCGGCGCGTCACGCGGGCACGTCAGTCAGTAACCCAGATAGGACAAAGGGAACGTGCAGTGCACGTGGACGTCGACTCGACCTCTATCCGTGTTGTTGCGCTTGGCGCAGGGATTGCGGCAGTGAAGGAAAACGAAATTGGGCGCATGTTTGTTGCTGCGAGAAAAAATAGGCCTAGGCAGAAGAGGAGAAAAAAAAAACGCATTTAATGTGGGAAGGGATGTGATACGCTGGAGCCTCCCCATTTATCTGTGGCCCACTCTCATAGCCGACTCACCCAAGTTTTCAGCCCGATTTCAACGAAAAATGAAAGCCTGATTACCGCTGAAATACACCTACGCTAAAAACAATCATCGTTCTGTTCTCAGCAACATCTGCATGGAAAATTATGAGAAAATTACTAATTGGCGCCTTGGTTTCGTCGTTTGACGCAATGCAATTAATCCTCTTTTACAATAAGCGATTAATTAGCTCTGCTTGTTTAGTTATCAATCCATATTGACGAAAGTGTTGTAAGCAGAAAAAATAACTAATGACGATTAAAATTAATCGATCGTGCCAGTACTTAACGTTCGAATTTATTTGCAGACCTGAGGGTTCCCACTTTCTGGAAAGTCAGGGAATGTTACGGAAATTGCGATAGTTTTCACCATTTATAATCTTTTATAAAAATTGGGGATAAAATTATTATTTTTTGAATTTTTTTTTTAAACAATCATGATGTAAAATGTTATGGAAATGACTGAAAAGTTTTCAGGGAAATCGACTTGAGAATTTGAGTGGGAACCCTGTAATAGAATTTGTAAAAATTCGTAAAAGTATAAGGAAAGTTGAGATTGTTTGCATCAGCCTATTGATTAGTCATGATGATAATCTTTTAAAAAAAATTGGGGTAAAATCCATCATTTTCTAATTTTTAACAAAATCTTCGGGAAATGACCAAAGTTGTCAGGAAATATCAGGGAAATGACAGAAAAGTTGTCAGGGAATATCAGGGAAAACGACTCCAGAATTACTTGGCAACCCTTATTGAATAACACACGCAATTCGAGTAATCAAAATTCCGTAGTGACGACAGTGTTAATTGTAAACAGCAATAAAAAACCTGTTGACGATTAAATTTTAATCGACCGTATTTTGGACCGAACATTGGGTGAAAGACAAAGTCACGATTGAACATTTTCACTTTCCACGCAGTAAAACATTAATAAATAGGGCATTTTCATTAATCCAAAAATAGATTAATACGTTAACAGCTTATAAACAAGGCAATTTACAGGAACTTCAGTAACCTCGATGACGTGACGTGCGGTCGTGAGGTCACAATAATCACGTGTCGTTCACGAGCGTTCGACGTCATGGGGGTTACCTCGACCACTTAGATAGTTGGGGAATATCCCAAAATTCGACTCATGCAGTCTTTAATTCGATGCGCAAACGATTAATTAGCAGAAAAAAGCAGTCTCTCGACTGGCGTTCATTAACATACGAGGATCGGTGCCAAGCTGTCTGTTGTTTACCAAACAGCTAATGGCAAACATCCTTGAAGTCACGCTCACGAGCATGACAAACCAGTCAACATCAGTAAAGGTCATTGGAGAAGACAATGGGGTGCGAAACAGGGTCGGGCAGCAGCATCATAAATAGAGTTACAGGGTGGCCCAAAAATACTTCCCTTCAAAAAATCGGTTTTTTTTGCCTTTCTCAAAAAACGCTGTACCCCAAGAGCATTTGCGTGGATAACACTTTTTTAGCCTTTTGTTTCGAATACTTCGTGTTACTAAAATTCAATTTCCTGCGTGACTACCCCTGCGGATCCTCCCTCCCCCATCACCTGACCTCATTCGAGGCAATAAAATTGGGTGGGAAGCCGACCATCGCAGGTACGAAAAAATCCCCCAGTGTGATGTCATCGAAATAACCTCGGTTGCACTGCAGTTGCTAAGTGAAGCTCTAGCAAAGCTCTCAACGTCAAGCTATAAAAAAATTGCGTGCAAATTTAAATGCTAGCTGGTACCAAAAAAAAGCCCATGACGTCAGCAATCAGTTTTCGAACTGACAATGGCGTGATTCGCTGATGGGCGCAGCTGAGCGAGACCATTCTACCTGCGATTGAATCAACCCTGCAGCCAGGGGTTATGTTGGGCATGGTGATGACTGCTGAAGAGTGACGTCACCAACCCCCTCGAAGAGTTTTGGTTTCCAGGAGCCGACCACATCTTGCCTCCCCATTGCTAAACGCTGCAGGTGGTTGGGGTCATGAACTGTAATGTTGTTTACTGACTGAAGTGTTGTTTTGGAACGAAGCTCGTTGCTGTGCCCATCGACATTGTCCATAGATGCATGTAGGAGAGTGGTTGAGTTCACTGGCCTGTTTTTGTAAATATTTTTTGCGAGAAAAAAATGTTAATAAACTATGGCAATATACATGTAGGCAAAACAGTTTTGCGCAATTTTTAGGCTTTCAGACTGAAGAACAGAAGCACGAAGAAGTGTGTTCGAGAAACGATGCCCCGAAGACAACAACAGAAGTAAAGAAGAAGAATGGCTGTGGTTGCATCTAAGATGTTTTATGTCCTCTCGTGTCAAGACATTACTGCATGCAGTGTGGTTCACAGTTTCAAAATTCCCATGTTTTATCCATTGTTTCAACAACTGCGGAAGAACGAGTTTGATTCTTTACCGAAATCTTTACTAAAGGCTTGGTTTTCATCAATTTCAGGGCATTTCAAGGACGAGTTTCTCGATTCCAAAATGTTCAACACCAGAGCCATTGCACCACACTGACTTGGACGCAGTCGAGACACTTCTGGCCATCAGCAGACAGTCCCCGAGACGCCAAAATGGCGACACCAGATCCCAGTACATTCCTCCACGGATGCAGATGCCGTCTCGGATGTGCAGCCAGACGCCCCCCTTGACCTCAGACAGCGAGTGGGAAGAATCTCTGTCAGAGCCACCCACCAAGAGGCCTCGCCACGACTCTGAACTAGCAAGAGTGAGTATCTCATAGATAACGGTGCACCATTATCCATAACAAAATCAGATTCTGACTGTCTAATTTTGTCCTTTTCTTCTTCAGCTCCTATTGGCAACCAGTCCTCCCAGAACGCCGAGTCCAACACTGACCGCAATGCCAGTATCCGTCATCGTAAGGGCATCCTCCTTTTCGGCAGCAACTCTGAACAAGCCGAAGAGGCCGATTGATGCCGCGCATCCTGCGGTTCTTGACCAATCGGCCATCCCCAGGCCTTCCTCGGCCCCACTTAGCGTTCCGGTTTCAAAGGCCTCAGAAGAGACTCTGGCCACTAATGCCGTACTTCCAGTGAGCCGGCCGAGGACGACGTCATGCATCACTTCAGTGCACTCTACCGTCATTGTGCAGCACCGCCGGAGTCCGCCGCCACCGTGCGAGGACATCCTGGAGAAGGCAACGCTTCAGAGCGAAATACCTCGAGACAGTTTTTCACCGCCACCACCATCCAGGGTCTCTCCAATAGTACAAAACAACAACACCATGGTGGCTTCCTTCCACCCCTTAAAAATGCTGGAGCAACTGAACTCACACGTAACCCCCGAGAGCCTGAACAAAGCGTCCAACGTCAGCATCGCGCCCAAGACTGACCCCCACGTGATCCCCTTCATGCCAGTGCCACTGACAGTTGCAACGCAGCAGCAGTACGGCGAACAAACTGCCACCTCCGCGGTGTACTTGACGCCCATGCAGTCCACGTCGACCCTCATTCCCATCACCAGTTTAGGACAGAGTCCGGTCATGCATTTCGTGCTGACCACCACCAACGCCACCCAAGTTGCACCCATGGCCACGCTCTGCAGCAACATCAACATGGAAACGAAAGACGGCTGCACCACGACGAAGTTAAGGCCCTTGTTTCCGGCACCGCTTCTTATTCCCGATCCAGGCCCGAAGGACTCGAAGGCCGGGGACACAAGACGTCGTCTTTACCAGTGCGATTATGCAAACTGTGGAAAGAAGTACTTCAAAAGCTCCCATCTTAAGGCACACATCAGAACACATACAGGTATTAAGATGATCCAGATATGGAATCTGCAAGCTAAAATTAATTTGTGCCTTTTCAAGTGTTAATCTCTTGTCTTTTTTTTTGTCCTTCCAGGGGAAAAGCCATTTGTCTGCACATGGGCAGACTGCGGACGTTGTTTCTCACGTTCAGACGAACTGTCGCGGCACAAAAGAACCCACACTGGAGAAAAGAAATTCGTATGTCCAACATGCGATCATCGGTTCATGCGCAGTGACCACTTGACCAAGCATATCAAGAGGCATAACAACAACAAGAAGTCGCTTTCGTGGCAGTTGGAAGCCGGAAAGTTAGCAAACACAACGGGGTCGGCCTCGTCTAAAGTATTGGCCATCTCACCCGCACCTGTTGGACTCATTTTGCCAAAACTCTCATAATTTGATATTAAATTTACCTGTACGGCATAATACGCGCGCATGGACATCACACTCTTATTAAGCTTTTTGAGGTAAACTCGCCTTGCGAGGAGATAAATACAAGTCAGCCTGCGGAGGCTAATCAAAAGTGATCGTATTTAATGAAATTTTTGTACAAATATTGTAATTAGATTTGTCATTTCGTGTACTACGTGTCAATCGTTCGCCCTTCCTTGTTAATATTTATCCCATATCTTATATAAAACATTTTTATTGAACCTTACATAGTGCGTCCTTCGTATGTTTTTCAAACCGCGAGATATAACACAACAAGGATTATAAATCCTATTCCAAAGATGAGATAATTAAGTTTTGCCATAGCTTTGCAAACAACTAGTTCGAGTTTTTTTCACTTCTCAACCATTATCCGATTTTCGTCCAAGGTCAACACACCAACAGTATATACAGTGGTAAAAACGCGAAACCAAACCAGATAATGTACTAGAATTCACTACAAATGTGGAGTTACTTCCGATTTCCAAATCAACAAGTATGGTGCCGTTGTCCAGTACATTCTTTTTTTGTAGCAGCCATTTTGCCCCGTAGGTCAATTGAATTGTTAACGGAAAATTAGGCCTACCATTTTAACTTTAATTATAGACGGTTGCCTCCGATCCACTCGTATATGATGCCTCAGACACTCAAATCCAACGTTGGAAGTCACACCGCACAAATTAAAACAACTTAAAATCACTGCCATTAAAAACTATCGAGAGAATTTAAGAAAATTTAAAGAAATTAAACTCGCGAACTTTCGAACGTCAGCGCGTAGAACAACACCGGCACGTGGAGGAAGAGTTAGATAACAATCACGTGCTCACAATATTCGATCGCTATTGGACAAAATTTAACCAATCACGAGCCGGATACTAGTTGCTAGGTCCAGTCAGCCACTGAGGTTCGTTCAAAAAATACCAGCTTATGATGGTCTGCATCCGCTTATCGTCTGCTTTACACATGACATGATCTCTTATCTTGTAAACAGTGATTGAAAATGCCAAGAAACAACGATAATGATAGGCGCAGTTACTTGCAGCAGTTGGTTACCGAATTCCAGGATACGAACTCTAACGGTAGACAAAGTTCACGAGAGATCAAATTCGTCAGTTTCATGTTTTTTTAGGAATTGTCTTAGGCCTACATGCGATTTGCATTACATGTACACGTGCTATATTTGGCGCAGTAAATGCCGCAGTCTTGGTATAGAAGCTCACAATTTCACAAATCTAAGCGTGACATCCTATTCTAATGATCGTTGGTCATTCTTGACATCTAATAGCACGCTTGTCATTAATTTATTCAGAGTACAAGGAACAAGTGCTGGCAAATTTAGCAAACTTCGCATACGACCCATCTAATTACGCGTACTTTCGACAGCTTAACATCATCAACTTATTTTTAGGTATGTCTAGTTTTTACTATACTAATAAAATATATTTCACTCACATTGGAAGCAGTGGCCTTTCATTGAATACCTGTACGACTGTAGAACTTTACATGTTTTCTGTATATTTGTAGATCAATTGACCGAGACCAGTGATAATTTGGTGGAATTTGCTATGAGCGGCCTTTGCAACTTGGCATTAGGTAGTGTATTGTCATTGTACATTTTGTATGCCTAAAAATTAATGTAGTGAAGTGATGATTTCCAGTTCCAATTTTTTCCAGATCCAGAAAATAAACAAAAAATCCTGTATCACAATGGTGTAAACCTTATTACCGGATGTTTATCAAGGTTTGTTAATATTATATGTGGACAAATTAAGAACTGCTGCTGATGTTCTCGTGATTAATTTCTTACAATACATTGCGCTGTTTACAGTACTGTAGAAGAAACAGTTTTATCAGCAATTTCCACATTAATGTTTCTCATCACTCCACAAACACAGAACGGTAGGACATACATCTGTATTCAAACATACCAAATATATTAAGCAAAAGAGCTTTCACCTTTCATGTGTATGGTGCCTAACTATGCCTACCTAAACCAACAATAACTATTTTCCAGAAATCACATGCTTACCTGTTGTGGATTGCATGTTGCGGTTTTCCGAATCAACAAATCGACGGCTTAGCAACCTAGCACATGTGTTTCTCCAAGACTTCTGTTCTGCAGACCTTATTCAGACCGCCAAGGATAGACCGCTTGGTTTCAACAACGCTGGCTCCACTTGAAATGGAAGGGAATGAGTTACAGAATTCCTCTTGGTTATCTCAACAAAGAAAATCACAAAATTGCTGGATAAAGACTTATTGGATTTCGATGTGAATATATTACATTTAATATGATTGTAAATCATTTTTATATTAAAACATACGTTTTAGTAAAGGATACATCAGTTCAGTGTAATTTCAGAAGAATAGGATTCTTGATTGCAGCCAGTTTCTACCTAAATTCTATGAAGCCAGCTTTTATCATCAAAGGCTCGAGGACAATGATTGTCTAGCTTCTTTACTGTCGTTCGGTGACATACAAGCCATTTAGATTCTGCAACCTGATTCAAGCATCTGCACTACTATTGCTTACAGCTGAGTGGATGAAAAGAAAAATGGCAGTTTACTGTAAAAGTGTGGATTCATAACATATTAATACACCAGTCTGTCTACAGATGTATTTATAGTTTTTAGAAAATGTATCAGTTACCATTTTAATTATTGCCACAGCAGTGCGACTCCAGCACAATGATAACAAATTGGGTCATAGTGCAAAATTTCTGCTTTTTCACTCTTGGACTCCTAAGTTGTAATTTTTTGGCCCTTATGTAGGTTAACCATGGGGTCATCTGTTTATTATTACTGATTTATAAATACTCAGATAGACATACTGGTAAAGCAAAAAAAGTAGACAGTAAATAATTACATGTTTTGCATTGGGGCCCAGAATAGCCAGGTTGACAAGAGCATAAATTGTATCCTATGCAAGTACCTCCATGAAGACATGGTATGGAGCAGAAAGCTAAATTATTTCAACAGAATTTTGGGATTAAATTACGTGAAATATAAGTAATCACCGGAATTTTAGTGAAATAAATAAAGCAGGAGCTTACCGTGCTGACACCTGTCTCCTACAAATCCTGTTGGGCATTTGCATTTTCCTGGTTTGATGCATACTCCACCGTTCAAACACGACTTTGCGCAATGCACTAAATAAATTTGAAATCAATCTTTAAATGCGTGGCTAGACTTATTTCGATTTTAAATAATCAACTAGATTCAATTGAATTTTTGGATACTTTTTATATTTCAATGGATATTTTTTACCTTCACAAGAAGGGACTGAATCCCAAGTGCCATCACTCTGACAAGTCAAAATTCCTTTTCCCTTGTGCTGCAATCCAGGTGGACACACATAGGCTAACTTATCTTCGAATAAATAAGAAGAACCCAAAACTACAACGCCAGCATTGATTTGAGGGGGACCACACGAGACACCTGATAGATGAAAAATGGTGCCTGATTAGCTGATTCTTTAGCGTATGAGAAAACCTTACTAGTGTTCCCTTTAGAAATTCCAAAAAAATCAGACTAAACTAAAACGTACGTTTACATTGTCCTGTAGGTAAAGTCCAGTTGCCATCGGCCAAACATTCAAGAAGAATCTCCGATGTCGGATAGAATCCCGATGTGCAGTTGCCAAGAATCAAGTCCCCAAACATGTAGTTTTCTTTGGCTTCCAATCCCGTGGCATTGGGAGGAAAAGGAGGATTTTCACAAGAAACAGCTGAAGGATAACATACATGTATGTTATTCAAAATCATGCATATGATCGGGTGAATATGCGCATGCTAGTAATTGAATGGGTTCTCACGTCTGCACGTTGGTATGGCCATTGTCCAGTTGCCATTCTCGTCACAGCTAACTTGCTCAGCACCATCAAGCTGGTATCCCTCTTCGCATCGGAACCGTGCCACATCTCCTAATTTACGGTCGTCCACCATTACGAACCCATTTTTTGGGGATTCTGGCTCTTCGCACTTTATGCCTGTTATGATGAAAAGCTTGATGAAACTCAGTTGCTCGAAACCTGAATTGTCAGCAGTTAAAAACTTACGATGGCACTGGGGTATGCTTCCACTCCAATGACCGTTTAGCTTACAGGTCCGAACCTCTTTGCCCACGAGCCGATACCCGGTGCGGCAAGTATAGTTTGCGCTCATCCCGAACCGAAACTCCCCGCCGTTCTCCAGACGGCTGTTCGCGGGAAGCTCAGGCGACGGACACGTGATGGGTCGGCAATGAGGCTTGGTACCCACCCACTGCCCTTTGCTGTTGCAGACCATGCCCTTTGCAGAAGCCTGCGTCTTGCGATAGCCCAGTTTGCACGAATAATTCACCACACTTCCAAAACTGAGATCGCTGGCAGTTACGTGACCATCGTGAATCAAAGGCGGTGGACCACATAGCACGGGGATGCATTTCAACCTATAATTACACCAAAAATTTCCGTTTTGCTCTTTTAGAAGCTGTTAATGTGATCAGGCAAATCAAGCAGGGTTCATACCAAAATTTGCAACTCAATTTCCCTGACTTTCCCTGACCAAATCTGATACATTTCCCTTACTTATCAAATAAAAAATATCACATGTAAGTAAAATTAACTTTATTTTCCACACTTTGCCCATTAAACTAAATGAATCTAATATTTTTCAATTTTTTCACATCTGATTTTTTTAACAAGTTTAATCAAATATTTTTTTTTAAAAAAATCGCATTTTCATGGGCCGCGAGCCCACGATATTTTAGAATTGAGAACGCTGAAGGCAAAATTAACATTTAAGAGAACGGCGTAAGCGAAATTTGTAAAAAAAACAACAACAATGTAGTCTTAATGCAATTTTGAAGACATTCTTAGAAATATAAATGTGCAGAAGAATACTGTAGACCCCTTTTTAAAAAAAAATAGACCAGAAATAGCAGATTTAATATAAGCAGGCATAATTTTTAGAAAAATCAGATCTTAAATGATGAATTATAGACAGTAGCTGCTATATTTTTCTTTGCCACGGCAATTTGCACTTGACAAACTGATTCCTTATGACCAACCCAAGAAATTGTCCCTTAATTTGAATATATTTCTACGCTGGATTTTAGCTCGTTTCTTTAAAAGGGAACGCCGTAGGTGAAATTTTTGAAAAACTACTGGAAATAACGAATTGTACGTGTAATTTATAGACTGTTTTCACAAAAATGAATTAAAAATTAAATATTTCCAGTCACAAAATTGAAACTAAATTTTTTTTAAAAAAGTTTTCCCTGACTCCATCTGACTTCCCCTAACTTTTTTGGCAAAATGTCCACATTTCCCTGGCTTTCCCTGACGGTATGAACCCTGTCAAGGTAAAGTTATCCTTACCCCTCCATAGCGGTGTCCCAGACCCCATTTGGCAAACAGTGCGCTACGGTACTCCCATTACCGACCAAATTGAAACCCTCGTTGCAGAAATAGACGGCTCGGCTCAAAAGCTCGTAGTTTTCGACCTGGATAGTAGCATACTCCACCACCGGTGGCGGCCCGCAAGTGAGCTTCTTGCAGGTCGGCGTGCGACCCAACCACTTACTATTGGCTTCGCAAACGAGTGCCGGACTGCCACTGAGTTCGTATCCATCATCGCAAGCATATGCCGCTGTGCTGCTGTAAGAGTAAATCTCTTGTCCGTGAGGAATCACCAGTTGGATGGATGCGTTGTGCACATCGGGAGGTGGTCCGCACGACACGGGTACGCATTTGGGAGCGTGTCCACTCCAGTGACCGCTGGGCAGACACTCTCGCAACACTTCACCTTCCAGGATAAAGCCCTCCCGGCAAGCATACGTGACTTTGTGGCCCACCAACGTGGAGTTGCCCTTGATCACCGCACCAGATACAGTTGGCAACTTATCGCAGTTGGATCTGGTGCAGACCGGCACTTTTCCGTCCCAAGTGCCATTGGCCAAACAACGGAGTTGCGGCTTGCCTCTCAGCGTGAACATTGACGAACATACAAACTTTGCTTCGGTGCCGTATTCGAAGACGTCACCTTTGGCACCGGGTACCAGCCTACCGTTTTGGATTGGTCCGAACGGTGGACACGTCCTTATTTTGCAGCTCGGAGCCTCCCCGGTCCACTTCTTGTTGCTCCGACAGGCCCGCGTAGCGCTGCCATGCATCGCGAAGCCGTCGTTGCAGACATAATTGGCGACGCTGTCCAGTCCATGACCTAGAACCGACACGCGTCCGTTTAAAAGCTTATCGGGATGAGAACACACTATGAGTGCGCAGGATGGTTCTTCGCCGCTCCAGGTCCGGTTTTCGAAGCAAGTACGTTTCGCATCGCCGCCGCTCAGTTCGTAACCTTCGTCGCAAAAATACTCAACAACGCTTCCCAGCAGCAGCGCATTGCCGATTGCTTGTCCGTTAGGGATGCCATCGAGCTCGGGGCACTCGATGGCCTCACATTTGGGCGCCTCACCGCTCCAGGCCCCGTCCAGCATACAAGTGAGGATGGACTCTCCAACCAGCTCAAAACCCCGTTCGCAGCCGTACTGCACGGCGCCCCCTACCACCGTGCTATCCAGTTCCAACTTGCCGTTAGCAATCGTTTCCGGGATAGAACACTCGATGCTGGCGCAATGCGGCTCCGTACCGCTCCAGGCTCCGTTCTTCTGGCAGGTCCGAATCCCGCTACCCACGAGCCGGAACTCCGCGTTGCATTCAGCCATGATCACTGTGCCATACGTACCATTGCCCCGAAGGCGATACTTCCCGTGTCGCAAGACATTCACTTTTGGACACAGCACGACCTCGCACCGCGGCATCTCTTCCGACCACGATCCGTCAAACGTGCAAGTTCTCTCGTGCGAGCCAGTCAAGGCATAGCCGTTGTCGCAGAAATATTTGGCCACGCTGCCGAAAACGGTGGCGTTGACCTGCACGTACCCGCTAGTTGGCTTGTCCGGCTGCCCGCAAAATACGGGCTGGCATTCTGGCGTGCTGCCCGACCACTGTCCATCCTCGGTGCACCATCGGGTCACGACATCACCGACCAGCTGGTATCCTGCCTTGCACGTGTAGTTAACCAGGGCCTCCCATGGATAGGAAGTTCCTGTCTTAAAATTTCCATTCCAGCCAATCTGCGTCTTTGGCATCGTTACTTCATGAAGCCCATTAGCGACCTCTGGGGGCCTCGCGCAACTGATCAGCACGCACGAAGGTGCATGAGTGCTCCACGTCCCATCTTCCTTGCACACTAGGGTGGAGTCACCTTGCAGAACAAACCCGGGGTTGCATTTGAAAGTCACGTTCATGCCATACGTGTGCGTACGAGTGCCGTTATCCCAAGTCCCGACTCCGTTGACTAACTGTTTCAGAAGTGGACAAGTTACGATATCGCATCGAGGCAGCGAGCCGCTCCACGTATTCGAAGCAGTGCACGTGCGGTTGGCCACGCCCACGAGGCGGTACCCTGGGTCGCAAGAGTAGATGACCTTCGCCCCCACGGTGAACTCCTCGGCGGACATCTTGCCGTGTGCCACGCTCTGCGGCGGCTGGCACGACGTTATGGCGCATACGGGAAAAGGCGCATTCCATCGTGCGCTCAGCAGGCACTTTACCTTAGACTCGCCAACCAGCTTGTAACCTTTGTCGCAAGAAAACTCCAAAACGCTTCCGGGTTCGGGCTTGGAGGAATGTTTGTAGCTCACGCTGCCGTGCTCGATTCCGGACGCTTCGGGTGCTGGACACAAGACGGGTCGACATTCGGGAAGATCCCCATCCCAGTAGCCGGGAACAGTGCACCTCAGCATGCCGCTGCCGATCATTTGATAACCAGCGTCGCAACTATACCTGGCGGTGGTGCCGAACGCGAGGGCTTTGTCGGACGCCGCGAACGATCCGTGTGCCACCGGTTCGAGTTCGGGGCACGCGAGCGGATCGCAGCGTGGCTCTTCGGGGCTCCACGTATGGTTGCTCATGCAGCGCCGCCGCGGTGCTCCCACCAATATGTAGTTTACGTGGCAGTCGTAATGGGCCATGCTACCGAACGCGTTATCCTTCGAGTGTACCAACCCGTGTTCCGGGTTCTCCAGAGGGGGACACTGCACCGGCTTGCAATGCGGTGCAGCTCCGCTCCAAGAACCATCCGCGAGGCAAACCTGTCGCGGCGCCCCCACCAGCTGAAATCCTTCACTGCAAAAGTAACTGACTTCGCTATTGAAAGTGTGCCCTGTCGAGTTGGTCCAGCCATGTTCGGGAGCCCGCAGAGGCCACTTGCAGGACACCAGGATGCAGCGCGGCAGCATTGCGCTCCAAACCCTGGCCTCGGTGCACGTCACGTTCTTCAGTCCGTCGAGCCTGAAACCAGACTCGCATTCAAACTGGATTATTGCACCGATGGCGAAACTGCCTCCCAGTGCCCGGCCATGCGGGATCGTCCTCGGTTCCGGACATTCCTTCAGGCGGCAACCGGGTGCCGAATCGCTCCACGACCCGTCCACCTGACACGTTCGAACGTTCGGACCTACAAGCTCAAAACCAGCAGCGCAACTGTACTCCGCTACAGATTCGTACTGGAGCGACGAGACCTGGACGAATCCGTGCGGGATCTGGTCCAGAGCGGTGCAGTTGATCGGGATGCACCGCGGCGCTGCCCCGTTCCAGTAAAGCCGCCCTTTCTCCTCCTTGCACCTCCGCTGCGTTGCTCCGACAACGATATAACCATTTTGGCAGGTGTACACTGCCAGTGCCCCTTGCATCGCACTTTCGGACAGCTCAACATCGCCGTGCAAAAGCGGGTCGAGAGCCGGGCAGCGGGACCGCACACAGGTTGGCTCGTGCTCGCTCCAGGTGCCGTTCGAAAGGCACGTTCGCACGCGTGCACCTTGCAGCTGAAAGCCCTTATTGCAAATGTACTGCACCTGGGATAAGTAGTGGAAGGAGTCCAGCACCACTTTGCCGTTCTTTATGTTGTCCACGGAGCCGCACGAAACTTTCTCGCATTTGGGGGCTACGCCGCTCCAGGTCCCGTTTTCGGTGCACTGCCGGCTGACGTTGCCGTCCAGACGGTGACCTTCGTCGCAAGCGTAGAGCAAAATGCTCCTGTAAGTAAAGACTTCTTCGTAGTCGCCTAAGAAGAAGCCGTTGAGCACAGATTCCGGGTTGGGGCAATCGACGATTTTACAACTCGGTGTCGACTGCGACCAAAGCCCTGTTTCGAGGCAAGTACTTTGGGACGAGCCTTCGAGTCGGTACCCGAGATTACAAGCGAATATCACCGTCACGCCAGCCACCCAAGGGCTCTTTCCTTCGTGCTGACCATTTGTGATGTTTTTTGGGGCTGGGCAGCGTATCCGTGAGCACTGCGGGGCTTGGCCGCTCCACGTGCCATTGGCCAAGCACGTCCGGACAGGCTCGCCTATCAGTTCATAACCCTCCATGCAGGAATAAGTGACCTTGCTCTTAAACACAACTGCACCCACTTTGATGTCCCCGTAGCGCAGGCTTTGGGGCGTTGGACACGGCACCGGATCGCAGCGAATGGCAGGACCTTCCCAAATTCCTGCCGATCCACACGCAAGAACGGGTTTCATGGTTCCGTTGGTCGCATAGCCATTCAAGCACGTATAACTCGCAATGCTTTCGTAAAAAGTGTCATCAACATCCATCTTGCTGTTGGGAATGTTTGGTGGCCTCCCACAGTCCTGTGGGCTGCAAAGTGGCATTTCTCCTTCCCAATGACGCTCTCCCGTGCACAACAGAACATCACTGCCTATCAGTTGGTAGCCTTCGTTGCACTGCAAAGTAATGTTTTCCCCAATTTGTACTTCTCTGACTTCATCGACGATATAGCCATTTTGAAGAATTGGAGGGTCGTTGCAAAACTTTGGTTGGCAGGTGGGGGGCTCCTCATCCCAAGTCCCGTCCAGGGTGCACGTTAGGCTCGAAGCGCCATTAAGCCAATATCCTGGATTGCATACATAGTCCACTTGAACAGAAGAACGGAAACGGGTTAGAGTGGTGACAAGTTGTCCATTGTCGGGCGGAAATGGAGGATCGCAGACTATTTCTGCAAACAAAAAAAAGAAACTTCAGTCACATTTACTGTTAATTACTTAATTTCTATTAATTGCAAAAACGGCATGACGATGCATATACAGGCGTAAATTGTTCCTGAAGGGCTTAATCTCACACGGACCATTTCCTTGCAATAGACTGAACTACAAAAAATACTAACCAGTGCATACTGGTGGATCTCCCTCCCAATGGCCATTGGCCTGACACACTCTTGATTCACTACCAACCAATCTGTAACCTGCACTGCAGGTGTAATGTATGGTATCACGGTACATGTATCCATTTCCAGCAATGCGGCCATTTTCCAGGTATCCAGGAAAACCACAACTGGACACTAAAAACAGACAATAAATAATTAAAGACAATAGTCTTAATTTCAAAGTCAACAGAGGAAATGTTTCAATTCTCACTTACACTGACACTTAGGCTCCTTGCCTTCCCAATCGCCATGAATCATGCATCTTCTCGTTTTCAGCCCTACAATGGTGTATCCATCATTACATTCGTAAGTGAGGGTGCTTTTCACTCCGCTTTTGTTCAGAGCAAGTCTTCCGTTCTCATTAAATTCTTGCTCGGGACACCCTTTACAGAACAGTGATTCTTCCAGCTTAATCCTTCCTTTAGTTCCTCCCAAAAAGTCGGCCCAGGCTCTCACAGAACCTCGATACTTGTCACAAGTAGTCGAAAACTGAAATACTTCTTGAGGAGCGAGCACGTGGTCCCAAAAATTAACGTACGCCACATATCCAATGAATGATTCGGCAGCGCTAAATCCGCCCAACAAAGTATCTTGTTCTTGCCCAATAACAAGTGTGCCATCACCTTTTAATTGCAATGTAATATAGGAAAACGAAATATGGACATTACAAATTATTTTTCTTTTTTGGCGATTGTTCATGAATTCAATTACATTTAAATGCAGATATATTACATTACCTGGAATTAAAGTGCCATTTGCCAAGTTCTCACCCTCATCCTTGAGAATACCATTGTCATAAATACGCCACAATCCACCAGCACTCGTCCATGTTACGCAGACGAAGTGCCAGCGATCGTCATTGGCTGTGACATCCGTGATGACCTTTTCATCGTTCACGTAAAACACAAATCTGTAATATTGGAGTACGCGATAATAATTTAATTATAAGTATTGATACTTTGGTGACAAAAATATTAAACGGCAACGTGCCCATTGTAATCGGTCAACGTGAAGATGTTATCAACGGAGGCGTTAGCGTAAGAGATCGGTGTCCCATAATTAAGGCTGTCGTTCGTCTTTAGCCACAGACACGCTGACAACTGAGCTAAATCTTTGTGAAATCCTTCCGACTGAGCAAAGTCCATGATACCAGAAATGGGAAAGTGCATTATAAAGTCCGAAGACAATTCTATAATTGAAAGTGAAATTGGGTTGAGAAATTTGATAAGCCAGCGTCAGTATGCCCGAACATTTGAGTAAAAGCAATAGATAATATCACCTGTCTCGCAAAATTTTCCAGAAAATGCTGGTGGGCAAATGCATTTAAACATATTGATCAGATCCATGCAGGTGGCACCGTTAGAACAAGGGTCTGGCAAGCATTCGTCAATATTCAATTCGCATAAAACACCAGTAAATCCTTGGAGGCAAACACACCTATGTTTACAAAAGTTACCGAAAATTAATCACATTTTATATCAACATTATTCAGAGCATAACAGTGTCTATTTTAAAAATTAATGCCATTTCCGTACCTATATTCTCCATTAAGATTTAGACACGTTGCTCCATTGGCACAAGGCCCACTTTCACATTCATCGACGTCTATCTCGCAATCGTTTCCAATAAAACCTTTGGGGCAAACGCATTGATAAGATGCGATCTGGTCAGTGCATGTGCCATTATTCTGGCACGGCTGAGGAGCACATTCGTTGATGTTGTTTTGGCAAATGGTGCCTATGGTGGATGAATTTTAAGTAATCATCTTTCTTCAAAAAATTAGCTGTTAGGAGTAAAGCTGTCATTTCACCTGTAAATCCTGGAGCACACTGACACCGGAAATCATTTACTTTATCGATGCAAGTGGCACCGTTAAGACATGGCCGGTGGTAAGCGCATTCGTCTAGGTCCTCTTCACAATTTGCACCTGTATCGAGCAGAGATTAAATCAACAAATAAAAATGAATAAATAGAAGGAAACCAGAATTAATTTATTTACCTCCATATCCTGGTGTACAATCACAAATAAACGTATTTCTACCATCTTCACATTTTCCACCATTCTGGCAAGGGCTACTATCACACTCATTTATTTCTGTTTCACAGTGCATTCCTAGTAATTAAATAAAAATAGAACATCATGAGTATGAACTACGGACTTGGCTTACGGAATATCTTTGTCTATCTTTGAAAAATGTAACAAGGTATACAGAAAAAGTAATAATTTATTTGATAATAAGGATCAAATAACAATTATTTGAAAAATGTGGTGTATATCTTTATTACCTGTCGTTCCCGGCATGCAATTACAAATGTAGCCAAATGCCAGAACATGACAGGATCCTCCATTTAAGCACGGCACCGAGAAGCAGTCATTCACGAGAAGTTCTTCAATGGGAGCTTTCAAAGCAGCCTCATCACTGACAGGAGTTTCTTATTAAGTTTTAAAAAATTCAGATTTTATCAACTGACGGGCTGCTGCTACACATGCACGAACCTAAATTTTAAATTGATTTTATAAGGTACATTGTGATTCAAACACCCAGCTCCTGTTTTCATACCTAGACAATCGCTAGCACTCGTAGATCCCATTTCTGCTGTTAGAGAACCGTTGTGACACCGAAAACATACCCGCTTCCCACTTTCTGGCTGGTAGTAGCCTAATGGACACATGTAACAGGGTACGAGTCCAGTTTCAGACACATGACCCTTTGAGCACATTTCTACAATAATCCATACCCAAACCATGCCATTATATTATTGCTGTATTCATCATTGTCATATTTATACAAAATTCATGTGGCATCACCTCTGCATTCCTGTTCTTTCCGGGCACCTCTCCTCCACGTGGTGGTATTGGAAGGACAAGGTAAACAAGAGAAAGATGAGTATCCAGGTTGATAAAATGATTTTAGACAGGTTTCACAAACTTCCAATCCATCGGAAGAAAAGCTGCCAGGCAAACACTGAGCTGTTATGGATACAAGGAAAAAATATGGCAGAGATTTTTCCAAAAAATCATAACACGGCCAATGATGCAAAGCCAGTTTACCTTTGCATTCGCCAGAGCTCTTCGACTGTCCACGACTTGTGGACGTATTATCGGGACAAACTAAGCAGGAAAGTTGTCCTTCTGCAAACTGATATGAACCTCGACCACACGGTTGACATTGCTCACTGACCACATTATAAAACGTGCCAACTGGACACTTCACTAAAAATTCGTATTTTTCAAACATTAATTCAAAAACAATCTTTTTCTTGAATTATTTGTCTTACTAGCAAATAGATTGCTTACCACATTGCTCATCAAGCAATATGCTGCCAGCTTCACAAATAAACAACGGTTTCTCACTAAGAAGCCGCATTCCACCGTATGTTAAGTTATGCCTGCCCATCAACAGATCTAGCTCTCCTTTTTGGGCATCAAGATGTAAATTTTCAAGCACAGTAAGCATTAGGGCCTGCAATGCAGAGGCGTTTTCAGTAAGGTTTTCTTCATCCAACTTCAATTTACCTTTGAAAAAAAATACTCTTTGAAGCATGGCTGTAATTGAGCATTAGATTGAGCTAATTGCTGTAAATTGAGGCAAGCACTAACCGGTTAGTTGAAAACGCAGATTGACTTTCTGCATTTCCGTTTGTTGCGCGCTTTTTCTTGCGATGACCGTTGTAATCCTGTCAGATTTTTTGGAGTTTCGAAGTAATGTTCCTGTTGTATTAGCCGCAAGAAAAGCTGTACCACTTGCGTTAGTTAATAACTGTCTACGCCTTCGTTTTAATATATAATTACTCTCTTCTTCGGCTTCTGAAAATTCAGTATAATAAGTTAAAAACGTAATAGTTGAGAGATTTCATTTTTTAAATACACATTAACTTATCTACTCACCTGAGATAAATTCTTCGCACGCTGCAGATACATACGTGGCATCGCATTCAATCTCATCAATGCAATATAGCATAACCTAAAAGGTATACAATTCAACGCTTAAATTAAGCCACGTTGAATATTGCAGCTTCAAATAAGGTTTGCAGAACGTACTTTGTTGGAAAGTTTTCTCTGGAACTTATTTTCCACTTGATGCATGAAAAAAGTGTCATCGCAAGGTACGTCATCTGACTGCAAAGTGATGACTCCGTTTTGCAATACATCTCTCGGTAAGGCGGTAACTGGAGAGTAATTAAGATACTTGGTAATTTAGACGGCTGCACATTTACTCTGATGATCAAAAAACATGTTCTTACGCGAGCAATCAGGAAAGGAATCGTTGTTGGGCGTCCACACACCATCATAAGCACAGAAGTAGGAAGTTGGTGGCCGAAATACAAATGCATATCCTTCACCGCACGTTAAGGAACATACCACGCCATCTTCAAGTTCCGAGCAATTTGAGTAGCCGTTCAAAGGATCCATAGGAGCGGTGCATGCGTGCTCTTTTAATAAATAGCCACTACCAATTAATTTCATTATAAAATCCGCCACAAATGCATACTAAAGTAGTTTACACTTACCCTGGATGGTGACTGTAATTGTGCAGGTGCTGTTATTTCCGGCTTCATCCCAGGCAGTGTAATTCACACGAGTTTCACCATATGGAAAAGGCCCGGGATTGTGGGAACGGTTCACCTGCACCAATACGCCAGAATTGTCTGAAAAAATGGGCTCCTCCCAAACGACGTCCGCAGTCTTTTCACGTGCCAAAAATATCGGAGGTGAAATACAAGAGTCAACGACAGGAGGCTGTAAATCTGAAATAAGTAAAGGTGTAATTTTGCCGTAAAATTAAAGGGGTGCCATAATTGAAGAAATAAATACTGTCCCATAACTTATACCTTGCACATTTACGGTGAAGTTGCATTCTGCCCGATTTTTCAACCTGTCCTGAGCCACATAGGTTATGACGGAAGTGCCAATGGGGAATTTCATAGGAAAACTTACTGCCGGAACAGAAGTCACTATCACTTTTTCTCCCGAGTTATCATGCGCAATAGGTGGCTCCCAGGTTACGGTTGCTGAGTTTTCGTTTTCCTCAGCTTCAACTTCAACGTTGGGTGGGCATTTGATGGCCGGAGGAGATACATCTAATTGAAAGGTCACCAACGATATTAAATTAAACAATTTTATAACCAACCACAAATTGGGTCATCATTATCATACCAATGCATTTTATTTTTTTCTCAGAAGAACTCCATCCTCCCTGCTTAATACACTTCAGCTCTGCCAGACCTTGTAGATTAAAGCCGGGCTCACAGGTGTAGTTACAGGAGTCGCCATATTGTGATTTATGCGTCGTACATTTGGCGGGTGTAATATTCCCATTTGGGACGGTCTTCAAAGCGAGGCATGTTATGGCTTAAAGATTTGAAAACTTGTTGTGAAGCAAATTGAGAAAATTTAACCAGAATAAAAAGTGATCACATACGTCTGCAATGGCTGGGCAGTCCGTCCCATGAAGCAATAGCCAAGCACGTCCTCGTTTTCGACCCTATTGCAACAAATCCTGGATCACAAGAAAAGTTGCAATGTGTTTCGAAATTGAACACAACATTACTGCATTCCATTTTTCCATGACGAGGCTCTTTCAACTTCGTGCAATTTTTAACTACATAAAATCAATGACATTTCGTTGGCATTTAAGCAATTAAGTCATGCAGATAAAACTTTTCCTTAAATTACAACACTTACTGACACAGGATGGTTCCTCTCCAGTCCAATTTCCATCTTCATTACACAAGCGAATACTGCTTCCAAAAAGGGTGTAGCCAGGGTTACAGCGAATGCCACAAGCCGAGTTGAACACATGACCGCAACCATTTTTGACAAAGTACCCATTCTTGGGTGGTTGCAATTTTGGGCATTCCATCTCTAAGATTGAAATATGTCATTATATAACTTGGAGTCATTTTAGCAAGTAAATCATTCAAACATTTTACCCAAGATTAGCTGAAGTAAAATATGTCTTTCAAACTTAGCATGCCTCGGAGTAACAAGAATTATGTTCCAATAGCTAATCAAAAATAACTCATACCTACACACTTAGTTTTGTTGCTCATATAACCCTTCCGGCAATTGCACTGGTCGACAGAACTGCTTCCAGGTTCCGAATTATGGTTGACATCAGGACAAAGCTTGCAAGCGCCAATATCCGCAGGTCCACTGGAATCCAGATAGGTTCCAGCAGGACACGCTGAACAGAAGACAACATTGATAACTGGACAAAACTACAATTTTTTTGAACAATTTTTGCACTTACGTTTGCAGTCCCCAGCTAATCCGGTCCCATAAAATCCCTTCTGACAGAGGCAGGCATAATGTCCGGTGTGAGTGCCGCAAGTGCACTTTGCTTTGACATCGCAGCAATTTGCCTTTTCCTCACACAGCCTGGTGCACATTTGGCCATCTTCTTCCTCGTAGCTTCCGATGTGCAAATCTTCGTGCAGCGCTCTTCTGGCTAAAGCTTCAAATTCTTCAAAGCTGTCCAGGATGTAACTGTGTTCTTGCGGAGGCAGAGAAGCCATGTCATATAACTCTCTAACATTGCCATTCTTAATGCCAAATGTGAACAACTCCACATTGCTGTCCCGTAAGAGTTTGGCAGCAACCCGAGGATCACCACCGTTGGAATAGCCATCGGTTATCAGGAATACTACTTTTTCAGCATTTGGTCTTGCATTTTTCAATATATCCTTGAAACGAAAAAAACATCAAACAGTAAGCATAATTTTATCACTTGCTAATTTGATCAAAGACTTATGAAGCTCTACTCTTAATAAATTAATAAAACAACTAACTAAAATTGAAAATTTACAAGAAAAAAATCAAAAATTTATAACTGAAATGATAAATGAAAATAAAAAATAACATCAAGGAAATCGGCTCTTATTCTTGTGAAAGAACAGATAGGATCGGTTGTCAAATTTATTTCGAAAAATTGGGAATAATTTTGCAAATCAACCTTGAAATTCAACTTAAGACAGTGGGCGCCTTACTTTGGATACTAAATGCACAAAGTACAAGAAAACATATGCTACTGTCATTTTGTGCCAGCCATCAAGGCAAACAGATAAGTGTTTTGCTTTTTCTTAACAAGACCATACGGAAGTGGTTGGTAGCTCAGAGCAGGGTCCAAAAGTTTCCCCCCTCAAGCAGTTCAAATAGAACTCAATGCCATCTCGAAAAT
Organism: Kryphioiulus occultus; assembly: GCA_034687865.1. Classification (NCBI taxonomy): domain Eukaryota; kingdom Metazoa; phylum Arthropoda; class Diplopoda; order Julida; family Julidae; genus Kryphioiulus; species Kryphioiulus occultus. Next base: position 33,066 of record JAQGAF010000298.1, read on the forward strand.
TAATTTAAAATGCCACTCTGCATTACATTTTCCGTAAGAAAATTTATAGCTAACCTATATAAATTTAATAGCAATACAAAAAATAAAAATAAATAAAAAATACAGCATCAAAATAATTAACCCGCGTATCAACAAAAATTCTGATGGCCTTATTAGCTTAATTAACGTCTTGCTCCGTTTAATCCCGAAGTTAACTGTTTTATGATGTGCAGAGTTCATTACAAATTAAGTTTTTATTATGGAAATTAAAACTGCAAAATAAACACTTTGTCAACTGCTCTAACTAGTTATCCCATAATCGCAATACACGTGAAGTACAGCAATGATCACAATCTGTTTTTCTGACGTTAAATCAAATACTTACAGCCTACAATTTCAAAATTTTTCATTCTCAAATAAAAATTCGGTAAAATTAAACGATAAAGATAATAATCTGCTATCTGCCATTAAATAAAATATTTAGTCTTAAATTTCAAAGTTTAAATTTTTCATTGCTGGCTAACTTTTCAATCAATAACAAATTCGCAACTCGGTCAATACCTTAAAATGTTGCCAGGCGGTGCTATACGCATTGGAAATAATAATGAATGCCTCAATTTCGCGACTAACAACTAATTGAAATTAATTATAAAAATGTCATAATGTTGTCAATTTCACTTTAAAATTTGGAACAAATAGGATCATGTGAATTCACCTGTGCTTCCAAGACAGCACCGAGGGTGTACGTCCCTCCTCCGGTGTAGTTAATTTTGGGCAGTTCCTCTTCCAGAAGTCGGCACTTGTGGTTTTTGGTGGAAGCCTGGCTGAGGTGGTCAATCTGGCGTACGACCCTGGACCTGGACGAAAAGGTGACCACGGCGATCCTCGTGTAGTTGTAGGCCACGGTGAAATCTGCCAGGAGCTTTTTTACGAACTTGAGTTCATTGAAGAAGTTCTCGGCGCCCACGCTGGCTGAACTGTCCACCAGAAACACCAGTTCCACTTGCTTGTTATGGGCTTTCCTCAGCCTGGACACCCTGTGCTTCAGGGTCTCTCCCAGCACCTCCACCTTCGACTTGTGGATGCTGTTTTGCAGCTTGTCCGACTTGTCCAACTTGTCCAGCTTCTCGGCACCCTTGTTGAAGAATGTCTCGTACTCGCCAGCCTCGAAATCCTTCAGCTGGGCATAAATCACATTGTTCAACACGCAAATGAGACCAAGAAACAAAACATAATTTAAACCACATCCAGTCTTCTTCTCCCTACTCGTCCGCATCACATCAGGCATATTGGCAGCCAAGTCCGTGTTTTCCCTACGCAGAAGTCTGACCTGAAATCAGTTTCCCGAAAGCCGTAATCTCCATTACATAAACGTTAATGACACTGCTCCAAAGTTTGTCCACACCAACGAGAACGATCACCGCCAGAGTGCTACAAGAGACTGAGGGATTCTGGTTGTGTTTTTCCCGAGTCAAAGGCCTGCTGTCAGTGCCTGGCTGCGGCGACGGCGCCATCAGTATCGTCAGGGTCGAGGATTAGTGGGTGGGCAAGAGAATTGAGTAAAGCAACGACAAAACAACAAAAATAACATTGGTATCAAGTGTCTTCGAGAGAGTCTCGCTGTCTTGAGGCCATGTGCTGCACGATTCCACCCATGGAGGGGTTTCTTCCCTAATGGCGTCTAAGGGCCATTCCTCGAGTTTACAATATTATGTTACACATCGGGTTTCGCAGATTTCTCAAATTTCGGAACCATCTTCTAGAGTTTCCTGAATCGGGCGTGCGAGGGCATTAAAGTGTTTTCAAATAGTATCTCCTACAGTGCAGTTTATTTATGGCTTTCCTCATAATTTCGCTCACCCCGTCTCTGCTCAAGATAAAAGTTAAAATGCAAAACAAGAGCGCAAATTTCCTAGCAGATAAATTTAGATATTTGTTAGTTTACAAATGGGAGTCTTCAGCATGTTACTTGTGCCCCGAGAAAACTGATTACCATAGGATACAAAGTGATTATTTCTACTATAATGCCTGCCTTGTTGAAATGGAAAAATTGATCATTAGGATTATTGACTTTTCAGATGATAACTGCTAATAGTAGTTGCTTAATTATTTATGTGAATATTAGTTGTTTATTTTTTAGTTGCTTATTTATGTGAATATTAAAAAATGGTTATTGTTGTACATTACTTGTCAGTTTGTTCATAAATAAACGCTGTGTAATTACAGAATTGATAGTTATAAAACGCCAGGGCTCAAGAACTGTCCACCAATCTAATTTGCAGAGCTCTCAAAAGCCACAAATTTTGCATACATTTTCGCAAATGATTTAACATGCTAAGATAAAAGTTATAAAAAGTTGTAAAACACAGACAATTTTGCATTGATTTTCGCAAACATGGCTAAGATAAGTTGTAAAATTTGATGTCCAGAAATCAAATTGCAGAGCTTTCATAACACAAAATTTTGCATACATTTTCATGGCCAAGATAAAAGTTGTAGAATGTCTGCAGTAATATGCAGGCAATAGACGATATGTTTTCCTTCCAGGGATGACGTTTTGAAAGACACATTTGCAAATATGTCCAACTAGCCATAATTCGAAATGTCGAAAGTAAAACCAAATTGAAGCCTAAAATATATTATAAACGAAGGAGGCTTAGCTGTCAAAGTGCACGTTTATTTATTGATGAAATCAATCAGCCATAGCAGACTATAACAAGTGTTTATACGTTTAAAGTGGTCTGAGGCGCTTCCCAAATGTCAGCATCCATGCTTCGGAATTTTGGTTCGACTATGAAAAATCTTGGCCTTGCTTTCTTTCTATGTTAACAGATTCAGGGTTAAAGCCCCATTATTCAACTAATGTGTTCAAATCATACATCAGGTCTCCCAGATAAGATTTTTGGGCAATTATAAGTTCATTGTTTCAAGAAATATAACTTGCATGGTATATTCATAACTCAGTAAGAAATCTAAGCGCAATTTGTTTTCTTTGGTATTGATTCCTGTTCAGATATGGCACTGCTGTAATCCTAATCCGAATTGCTATAGCGAATAATGCAATACACACATGTATGCAAGTACACGAGCCTACTCCGTTATTAGTAGGTTAGGAGTTTACGAGTTCCTTATAGTTTAATATTTTTTCTCTATAAGCTGAAACATATCCATTCCAATTACATATATGATGGACTAAAAAGATGCTCCATTTTGAATTCTCACTGATACTTTTGCGTTCGATTCACCGAGTTTGTAATTTTTAAAAATATTTCAACTTCATACATGTATATCGAATTCAAAGGAAATTAAATTCAACAACCACACAGATGAGGTGGTAACCGACCAATTTGATTCTTTTACCTTTGCAGGAAAGTCTGGCAAGACCTATGGCTTAAAATTCCATACTAGAAATTAAAATTTAGGAGATGGTGAGCTTGAAAAAGACAAGTTTATTTCAAGCGCACATCTTGCAGAAGAAATGCATACACAAAATGCATCAAAAAATCACACAGAGTAAAACGATGTTAAAAACTGATTTTCTGACCAAGATTTAGCAAACTTTCCTGCATAACTCAAAGATATGTTACATGCAAGAAAAGCATAGGTCACCTAGGTGGCTCCCATAGGAGTTGTATAGATGCAGGAGCACCACTACGTGACCTCTGCCTTTGTTGTGTCACAGATATAAAAATATTTCTCCATCACTGATAAATAATTCTCGGTTGCAATCAATTTTCATATTGTAAAACAATCCTTTTAATAATTGGTCTGTACATTATTAAGAACATGTGCAAATTACCTTATTTCAAGAACATGGGCGGATGATGTTATCAAGATTTCAGATTCCATCCTTAAGCATATGCCAGCATATTCGCCATTTGGTGCTTCAATCTTTCGTGTGGGTCATTTCCTACCCTTCTTTGGCAATAGTTCCAGTCCTTCAATGTACTTGCGAGGAATTTTATATTCTTCTAAACGGAAGATATCAAATAAACTTAACAACAATTTCAAACCAAATCAGAAAGTATCGTCAAAATGTCACTCTCATCTGAAAACAAATTTACCTAACAAAAGATGCGCAAGAAATTTCACTTGATTTCCTTGAATAAGCACTTCTGAACCTAGTTTGGCATTCGCAGATGGATAAACTGAAGTACTTGCTGCTACACCGATTTGAACTGTATGGGCAAGCTCACGCGGTTCAATGCCATACGTTTCTAGATTGCTCACCAGTGTTACCTGTCAACAAAATGTAAGATGTTTCAATTAATTTGTTACTAAGATCATATCCCTGATGCAAGTAACAAAAAAAAAAAAAAAAACTTAAATGTACCTTTTTGTTAGCAGCCCTTGTTGCTATACTTAGTTTGATAGGTTCAATTTTACCCTTATGTATCCTTGGTTCTTGATTGTCAAAAGTAATCCTGTACCCAGGATTCATTTTACTGATACATCTAAGACATCAGTTTTATTAGTCAATAATTACAAAGTTTCAAAAAATCGAGTTTTTTTCCATAACTATTACCTAGAAATGGCTTCATCCCATTTTAAACGTACTACATCATTTTCGTTCTTTGTTAGCAGAACGTGGGCCAAAACAGGATCTAGATCAATGATACTGAAACCGCTGTAATTAGTTAATAACCACACAGGAGGGCCTAAAAAGGCAAATAGCATAACTTCCCAGATGCCAACCTTTTCTGATCTGAATTTTGTAGATTGTTATCTTTGACATACTTCGTCAGTGTCTCACGAACTTCTGCAGGCAGTAAGGCAGATCCTTTTCTGCAAATATCAAATGATTAAATTATTATTTTTTTGTAACAAAATGGACAAAATAGACAAATGAAATATAGGCAGTCTGTAACCCACCCATGGCCACAAAGCTTGAATATTGGCAAGGCTGCAGCACTTATTAGATAGAGTTCTTCAATCCGAGGTGGCTGGAACTGTTTCTTTGGTAGAACTTCATTGTTAGTGGATTGAGGTTCCGAAACATCATTTTTATCAACGGCAAATTTCTTCAGTTCAGGATGTAAAAAATTAACTGCAACAATGCTCTCGACTCCTTTTGACAGCTCCTTAACTTGGATAAACTCCATTTTCTGCATTTCTCTGAGAAATTTGGAGAGTTTCTTATAGGACGACTTTTTCACATCCAACGTGTGTCCACGAGGAGTGCAAGGAAGCATGTGGTTTCCAAAAAACGTCGAGGTCAATAGCGGCAGTTCCACTTTTTTGGCACTTGTTTTCCAAGCCTTCAGAAAGCAGTATGTCATGAGATGGTCCATGGAATCAAACTGCATTGTCTGAGGAGTATTCCGACTTTCCTGATCTAGAGTTTGTACCTGCAGCTCATCAGACTCTTCATTTTCGCTCGCTGATCCACTTGCAGTTTCCACAACAATAGACGTATCTGTGCAATCATTATTTCCTTTTTCATTCGTGAGAGACAGTGATTCTACACCAGCCTCAACCCCCTCAGAATTTTCAGTTGTCTCCTCTTTGTTACGGCAATCATCAGACTGGCATACTGTTGCACTGTCAGACTCCCCTGCTGGATTTTCATACCAATCAACATTATCTGATATCAAAGCTGTATTTGGTACTTGAAATGGCGAAGGTAACACAGGAAGCGCTGTTTTATCTCCCATCGCCCATAGATGATCCGTATAGGTATGCAATATGATAACACCTTTTCCTCTTTTCCCAGATAGAAACATATCGCTGCCACTAAGCGCTGTTTTACCAATAGCAACTGCGGCCTTATTAGTACACTGATTTACTATACAACAGTCGCCCTTTTGAAGATCCCCGTAAAATTTTGGACCATAGTTCTTCGCATCTTCGACGACAACCCCAGGAAGCATGAGGTCGGCCCCGCCAACTAACTTGGGGATAACTTGTGGCCAAGTAGTGAATGCGTAGAGGATATCCGGAACTTTCCAAAGAACGTAGACAGTTGGATATACCACCTGATCAACTTCGAAGAAAAGCGGATTTTTTTGGACACAAAACACGTTGACTACGGCTCCACCATGAGTGAATATCTTAGCAACGGTGATATCTCCCTTGCCCGGCATTAGGTCTGCCATGTCAGAAGGGGATATTTTTGGGAATTTCTCCTCGATTTGGGTCTTCCATCTCCTTCTGGAAACAGAAATGCAAGATTCATCAACCTGGTAAATAGACAGAGCATGCGTTCACATCTGGGGTAATTCAATTCACAATTCGACGCTATGTAGTCAATTAACGTGTCGCCAGAATAACGTGAATATACATGACGAGCATTTAGGGACCTTTGTATAGAATGGCTAGGCTGAGTTATGTCATAGACGATTATGTCAAATTCGGGGTCATAAAAGTCCATAGCAATTCCATACTATTGAATTACATGCAGCGGACAAGAAATTGCTTACCTTTCAGAATTCTTGATCGCACTATTAGATTTAACCTTAAACGGTTTCTGAAACATCTTGCTTTCCCTTCAAGAAATAAATAAGGTTGACTAGGCTAAAATTATAACAAACACAGCACAAAATACTATACAAAATCGACAAAATGGAACACGTCTTGGTTTCTCAGCGCCCTCTGTTGGACACATTGTACAACTTTCATTTAACACCAGACGGTTTCAGTCATTGAACAAAATTAGTCAACTAGGCAAACGATCGTCAACAGCTGGTGACCTTCGATTGACATTTCGTCCGTTCGTTTAAAAGCCCGATCATACGGCTGGGCCAAGGTCTTTTCGGATAACTACCACTTCGAACAGGTGGTGGGAAGAAACCCACTCAAGCTTATTTCCTTGACATTGTGCCTACGTTTGCTAGAAACCTGATTATATCATCTGATGCTGCCTGCACTGCAACGTTTGTCAGCAATAGTTACAGGTCTATCATTTGTTTTATTTCTGGCGCTGCTTATTCTTGCATTGCATATATTCTCATTAGCATACAAAGATAAACAAAGTGGTCTTTGGGTTTCAGGTACAGTAAAGAATTTTATAGTTTACGTACATGTATGTTGCCGATTTATTTTGGCGAGTAAATGTGACATTTGACAACCATGTTTAATTAGCATGGGCTCGCTAACTACATATTACGTTCTGCATGAAGGAGCTACAAGCAAACGAATAATATCTATAGGTTTCGTTTGCAGTTTTTTTAAAAATAAAATTGGGAATATTGAAAGCGGGGTTATGACATGTGTATCATGCCGAAATTAGGGGATTTCGGACAGCACGACCTCTCCTGGGAGGCTGAATCAGGCATGCTGTACAAAATAATCAGATAAGAGAAAGTATACTTTGTGATAACTTAATTTGCTTTACGAGTAAAGTCTTGATATGACCTGTAAAAGTTGATAATGATGCTACAGTTAAACAGATAAAAACCAATGGTCATCGGCACAAACTATCTAACGTTTCGATTTCTAAGTCAATACTTTTTTGTATGGTTTGCAGAAAAATTGCGAAGGTAAAAGTTGCCCCGCATATGATCGAGACATCATGACCCATGAGGATCAAGACCACGATCGGTCCCAACACCATATTGAAAATGGCGTTTGCAAACTAGAAAAGCAAACGAGTAATCCAGACATCGACCTACTGACTCTCGAGTCGCTAAACCCTCCATCACAACATGAGACCATTAAGCCTGAGACCATTGCCAGACAAGAACCAATCGTGCACCCACCTGTAGATGCTCCGCTATGTTCAAACTGCCAACAGCTGGACTTGGAGTTTTTTGACCCAAGCTGCCCTGGATGCAGGGAAATCCTGAATGACCCGGCCACCACCATCTCCCAGATATTCGCTTGCATGCGACAGTGGGTGCCGCAAACTCAGCGCAACATAGAGGGATTGGTAAATCATGTGAGTATAAAAAAGGCAGACATATTTTAACTATTTGCTAATATTTTCATAACAGCACTGATTGAGCATGTTGTATTACCCTCATTTAGGTGCTGAAACGTGGTGCCAACATAAACGACAGGGATGGTTTGACCGACATGACGTTACTGCACTTTGCTTGCAAGGCTGGAGCTTGCGGAGTCGGCGATGCAGCCGCAGCCACCCGAACTGTCAAATCCCTGCTTTCCAAAGGTGCGAACGTGAATCTGCGTTGCAAATGGACCCAGATGGCGTCGCTGCACTATGCTGCCTATTTTGATGCTGCACCAATTGTGCAGCTTCTATTAGAGACATCTCCTGAAATTGGTAATTAGAAAATTCTTAAATGCAGAAATGCAGAAAATGCAGAAAAGTTCACTCCACTCGTGTTTGCAGATATCAATGCCACTTGCGTTGAATACAACAGAGGAACTGCTTTGCACATTGCTGCCAGCAATTTGTGCCACGAAACTGCCCAAATCCTCATACAGTTTGGAGCAAGGATGTCCGCCCGAGATGCATTAGGGCGAATGCCGAAAGGTAGAAAATATTCGGTACCGAAAATGTTGTGAGTGTTCATTTCATGCAATTATGCTGAAGTTGCTGTACGGAGTCCCTGTTTTTTTTACAGATTGCGTTCCAAATCCCGATGATTTTAATCCCATTCCCCATGTTCGAGAAACCGTCGAATCCATGAAGCAGTTGCTGGCATTGCAGAATGGAGCTGCCAAATGTGCGACAAAACCAGTTGGATGCGGTGAACCAGTGTCGGGTCGTGCACTTTTGAAGTCCATGGATTTGCATTGTGGAAGCAGGGTTTTAGTTGCTGGAGTCAAGGTGGAATATAATTTTTTTCACTTGCACTCTTTCATATTCCATCCATCTGCCATTGGATGGGCTAAGAATGACCAGATTTCTAATTTCTCCAATCTGATTATTGAATTGCAGTGCGGTACTTTGAGATTTTGTGGCACGACTGAGTTCGCAGTCGGATTGTGGATAGGCGTGGAGTTGGACACTGCAGATGGCAAAAACAACGGCTCCATTAATGGGGTTTTGTATTTCAAATGCCAGCCCAATCATGGAATTTTCGTTCCCATCAATAAGATTTCCAAGCTATGTAGTGGTACCACACCTGGTCGCAAATCTTCTGCTCGACTAAGCGGCACTCTAGTGAAACATACCAAGTTTGACTTTTCCAAAGTGACATCCAAAATCGAAACAGGTATTTATACAATTGCCAAGCTAGGTAATTTTTGGTGCATACCAATGCTTGATTACACTACGCCATCTTTGCATTCAGGTCTCACAAGTCAAAAACATTTGCCAAGAACTCCCGATCGTGAAGATGTCCCAGGGCTGTTCGATGTGGGTGACAGAGTTTTAGTTGCTGGAAAACGTAAAGGAACAGTGCGCTATTATGGACCGACCAAATTTTCACCAGGTTTAACATGTCATAATATTATTAGTGCAGTTGAAAATTTTTAAAATTGTACGTTTACTGTTAGCTAGTTTCCCAAAACTATTGCAGAAATAAAGTTGGTTGTAATTTTGAATTTTCAGGAAATTGGTATGGCATCGAACTTGATTTAAGCAATGGAAAGCATGATGGTACCGTACAGGGTGAAAGATATTTCGTTTGTCCACAAAACCGTGGAGTTTTCTCCCATCCGTCACGCGTGACCAAACTGCTGACTGCGAGTGATGAAGGCTTGTTCGAATCTGATGCGTCTGCTCAAGCAGCTAGTAATGTAGGGGCTACCGGAGTAAGGACCACAAATGGGAGCCCAGAAAATGGATTTTCAAATGCCAAGCTGCTCAGTCCGTTTAAGAGGAGCCCGTTTCATGCATCGTTCAGAATAAAGCCACCAACGAGAAGGTTGCTAGTTTGTGTCACCTAATACGGACATTTTCGAGAACACTGCCTCATTTATTGATGTTTGTTTAGTCCTAGGAGGGTGTCCCGACAGCTCGATGTAAACGTCCCGGTGCAAAATTCAAGCTCTAATAGCAGTCGCATAGCTCTTGGAGTTAACACATTGGTTAACAATGAACTAGGTGAGTCTTGCTAAACTCAAATGAACCTCAACCCCTTCATTTATGTCTAATTTGAAATTGCATAAAATTACAAGGAGTTATTAAATACATCGGGCCAGTGGACTTCTCCGAAGGCACTTGGATCGGGGTTGAATTGCGACTTCCACATGGTAAAAATAGCGGCGCTGTCAACGGAAAACAATATTTTACCTGCAAACCAAATCATGGTCTTCTGGTGCGTCCCCACAAAGTGTCCGTACATGGCATCAACGGGTCCAAGCTTCTGGATGACAACTAGATTTCCAGGATATTGCGTTCGAAACCTCACCCAGCATAAATGACATTGGATTATTAGTATTTTTTGTGAAAATGTTGAGCATAATGACATTTTTGTATATTTGAGAAGGTCCACATTCCATTACTGATTTTGATAAACGTTAAGCAGCCCTTGCACGAAACTTACTCAGGAGTTGTTACTGTAGTGAATTGCGAGGGTTCGTTCATATTTTAAGACGGCAAAGCGGGTAACTCTTTTGGGTTAATATTTGGTTTTAGAAGGATTTTGCAAGGTTTCTATTCTTGTAAGTATTTGTATATCTGATGCGGATTAGATGTTTTGCTTGGTTGCAAAATGACTTTTGTCACTAATTATGGTACTTTCTCTTTCACCCTGCTAGACAGAAGCAATCTTAAATGAATCAGTATTACGGAGCTATATGAACTTATTTGTCAGCCTTATTATTGATATTGTCACGGGTTTTACGCACATTCACCTTTTTCATCAGCGAGATTATTGCATAGTATTAATGACACATAATATATTAAATGATTTAAATGCATAATATTTTACATTTACGTGTACCGATTGATTTGCGGAGAATAATGTCGAGAAGGTGCCTAACTTGATTCCAAAAGGTCGATTCAAGGTTGTGATTGCAATTTTACACGTTTGAAATTGTTTGACATTTTATTTTTTTTATTAACTACCATTTGTATATATTCTAAAATTAGCAATAAATAATATTTTTTGCATTAGTTCGTGTTTTTCGTATGCCCAACTATTTTGTTGCAACATTTACCAGAGTACTCAGACCAGCTAACAACGCTGCAAATTGCATTCAAAATTCATTTTAAGTAATTCAGAAAGCTGCAAGCGAGCATTTTTTTCAGAATTTGATTCTAGGTCTGCAAATTATAGTGTTGCTAATTTAATATCAATCTTTGCAATTCGTATTTCCCGCCATACAGCCTGTATGTAGCCAACCCATGATTCCTTTTTCAAAAACAAAATAACATTGAATTGCTGTTTCGTCTACACTTCTGGAAAAACAGGCAGTTATTTTACGAGAAGATGGTGCTAAGTATGCAAATAATTATGGCGGGAGATATTTGAAACGTGTTTGAACATGCAAGCTGAGTGTCATGGCAGAAGCAACAAAATACGAGAACGATTTACCTCTGATGGCAAATGCAGAGGAAATACTAGTAGATCATTACGTACTGTTTCTAAGGTGCATCTTCGAAAAAAAAGTATTTAAAGGCAGAGTTTACGTGTTTTTAAATTCCAGTCACTACAAAGAAAGTGGCGAGAATGAGAGCATACACGTAACAAAAAAAGTAAATAAAGAATTCAAAGTTGCATTAGATTGCAGGAACATAATTGTAGAGAATGTGGAAGAAATAATTGTAGACGATAGCGTTGAAGGCATCACAAATGGATTCCAGATATCTGAATGGGGTGCAGAAAATGCCATACATTTGAGTAAATTACGAAGAACAGGACTTCACTACGAATTGGAAGATTGGTGCTTAAAATTTTGGAAAGACGAGATCTATTCTCCACACCTATTCCCTCGACTTGTTTGCATAAGTTACCAGACGACACCAGAGGGAGAATCCATCAGCTGGGTCAAGGATCAAGACAACAGGTAAGGCATTGCGCACATACCGTATATCTTCAGTGTCTGATCTTCTGGTTAATACGAACAATAATAAATACCATGCATGTTACAGGTAGATGTCAGAAACTGATAGAAATTCGAATGATATTGCCCAATATTGATCGAATTGGTTTTCTTTCTTGTACTTTTATTATGGACTAAGTGTCTTCCAGTGCTAACACGGGGTGAAATGGCATTTTTCGCTATGATGGGATGGCGTTATTATTTTACAAATTAATAATATCCCTTGCTATACCACCACGTCTTAGCGAAAAAAAGTCAACTCGAGAATGTGCGAATTGGTTTCAGGAAAAATAATTTTAGCGGTAGAGTCGAGAGCTAGGAAAAACCATCAATCAAACAGTTAGGTAACAGTTTGTAGACGGGCACTTACAAAAGGATCCACTGGTGCCTGTGCAATTGTCCACCTCAATAACCAGAAATAAACAAAAAAAATATGCCATCTTTGCATACACATCGTTCTCGGCCATATTTTTTACTTTTCCCCTCATAACTCGGTTTCTATCTAAAAGCCAGTTATGTGGTATGGTTTATTAAATAGAACATAACAATCCAAATCGAGGGTGATTAATTTTAACATGTTAAACCGTGAACATTTTTTTCTATCCAACTTTTTGATCTGGATTTTGCTATTTTTTACTTTTTCCCTCATACCTCAGTTGCTAACTATAAGCCAGACATGTGGTATAGTTTATTAAATAGAACATAAAAATTCTAATCGAGTGTCATTGATTTTAACATGTTATACCGTGAACATTTTTTCTTTCCAAATTTGGTTCCTCGATTTTGCAATTTTCTCAATTTTTCCCTCGTATCTCGGTATCTAATTATAAACCAGACATGTGGCATTGTTTATTAAATAGAACGTATCAATTCTAATTTACATATTAATTCCAGATTTACTTCAAAACACTACCAAACTACTGCAGGTTTTCAGCTTCACTTTTACTGCAAAACACAAAACTTCACTTTATTTGAACATATTGCAGTTGATTCGAATACACAGCCGAAAACTGTACTATGCTCGAATTAACTTTGGATTTTGTTTCTTCCAGGCTGTATTTCCTTGAGCCTACACATTATTACGTTCAGTTTTCAAAAATGAACCCCCAATGCAGTTTAATTGTGTCCGGTTTTATGCTCTGAAATGGTTAGCATTCATTGCTGGTAAAATCCATTCCTCATTATGGTATTTACCTAATCCAACCCATGGGTGAATTGTTACAAAACTCGAGATTTTCTTAGTCGCTATCTCTGCTTTCATGCAATTTCTAATATTCAAACTAATTCCCTACGTTAATGTTTGAACTTTTAATGTTGAACACGCAGGGATTGTTGTTTCACCCATGGGGCTTGGATTAACAACCGTGCTTTTCTGCCATGTCAAGAGCCACCAGTTGCCATGGCAACGTGGCAGGCTTTCATCAGCACTCCTAGCACTGTCATTGTCATCATGAGTGGAGACGAGCAATCCCGAGAGATCCACTCTCAAGAACCGAACTTGGGTGAGCGATTAGAAAATGAACAAACATCTTGGACATCACGTGATACTTGTCTATTATTCAAATTCCTTAATTCAGTTTTTACAAAAATTATGTTTTGTAGCATTTCTAGCCTTTATATTGCAGTTCCTTCTAATTCTATAGTAGATATATGCAACATGAATAAAAGTTCATTAATGCTAATCTAGCTTTACACGCAGGTGACCTTTCAACTGCCTATTTTTACACTCGGATGAAGATGCCCATGGCCACCCTCGCAATAGCAATTGGGCAATGGCAAATAGCTGGAGTGAATGTCCAGAATAATTCTGAAGGACCAGAAAGGGGAAATCATGTTCAGGTGAAGAAGGACACTGGTCAAGAATATTGCTATCAAAGGGATGGCGTATTCTTCGATGAAGTCATCGTTAGAATCGTGGCTGCTCCTACTCTACTGGACAAAGCTTATAAAGTGCGTCAATTGTTGAAAATCAATTTTTAAGAAAGTTATATTTTAAGAACGTTGTTTACAAAAAGGTTATATTTGAAAAACGTGGTTCAAAGTTACCCTAAAAGACTATTACTTTTGTCTTAAAATTCATCATTTCCGATCTAGTTTTTATAACAAGATCGCTCCATTTGAGAACTTTTTTTTAAACTGATTACATCGTCATTTTTGGGAGGTCTGAAATTCGCGAAAAACTGATGGCATATTATTTGAACGTCCCTTTGCAAAATATTTTTTGTTGATTTTCTTCGAATTGCCACAAAGCACTTAATACTTTCTACGTGTAAAAACTTAATAGTGCAAAAACTGCGAAAAAAAATCCCCGCTTATACTCGCATTAAAAAATTTAACTACTGTATTCATACAATTTTAAAACGCAGCGTCATTTGAGCTAATCGGTGTGCAAATGTTGCCAATGCGATTCGGAAAAATTACCACAATAGAGTTTAACGTCATTTTCGCATCATTTCATGTTTTCTCATCTCAATTTCTATAATTAGGAAGTAGGTTCTTGTCTGCCAAAATATTTGCAAGCTGCGACTGACCTGCTAGGACCTTATCCATTCAAGCGCTTGGACTTGGTCATCATGCCTCGTTGTTTTGATAGTTTGGGAATGGCTAAGTGAGATTATTCATTTTTGCATGATGATCAAGGCGTTTGAGAACGCATTTCTACTGTAGGGATGATTATTATATATTTTTAAAAAACAGCCCAAACGTGACCTTCATCTCACAAAGCATCTTAGCTGGAGACGGTAGCATGTGTGTCCACTTGGCCCATGAGGTGTCCCACGCCTGGTTCGGACTCCTCATAGGGGCCCTGGACTGGACAGAAGAATGGCTGAGTGAAGGATTTGCGACCTACATGGAGGACTTAATTCATGCAAGGGCAATGAACGTAATTTCAACCACAGTCATAGCAAACATCATGCATGCACTTGAATTGATATAATTGGTTTTCTGCAGTTTTTGATTGTATTTAGTGGACTCAAGAAATGGCTGGACAATGGTCTGAGCTTCGGACTTATCTGCGCTACAGGACGCTGGTTTCAGAGTTGCGTGTTACAGACACCGAATTGCAGACTTTGAGGTGGGTTTTCTGGACTCCCCAATTTTCATTAATCAAATGATCACGGCTGAACTTGCCTAATTATTACCACGCCAAGTTGTTGTTTAAGATATTCAATAACCCCAAAGAATATTTATACTCTCTTGATAAAAAACAATCTAAAAAATAGTCAAATATGTCTTGGGAAGAATCTTTCGAAGTTGTTTACAAGATGTAGTAGAAAAATAGCGAGAAAGCGCGCAACCAAGTCAGATCTACTCGGCAATTAAGAGAAAAACTTCGTCAAATATAGATTGGGTTTTGGTAAACAGATCAAATTGTGGGTCGCCCTTGAACTTATTTGCTTGCAGGCCCTGTCAAGACGATGCTAACAAAGATGAGACGTCGTCTATTTCTTACGTGAAACATGGAATGAATTCGGATAAACGTTTTTTGCAAGTGCACTACTTGAAGGTGAATTCAAACACGAAATTAATAAAAGTTTAAAATGAAAAAAATGCTTTCAATTATAGTAAAATATAATTGTGTGCGTGTGTGCATGGGCGTAAATAGTAGGGGGAGTGCTTCCCACTCCCAAGCACCTCCCCAGAAATAAACTCGAAATTTAAAAAAAAATGAATATTTTTATGCCTACATGTATTTGCATATCTAATGTGTTACTTTTACTGTATTTGCATATCGAGGGATATTTTTTGCTTAAGCATCTGAGTTCTCTGGTTGGGCAATCCGAGTTTATTAAAGTATTGAAAATGTACATCACGAGCTATCATGGGCAGCTCGTTCATTCTCAGGTACTATATGTAAAAGTAATATAAATCTCGATCGCAGATTGACAAAACATCTTACGAGACTGATGTTACTTTTATTTCCAGGAAATTTTAACCGTATTTTTTGATAATTTCCCTGATCAAAGGTGAGCATGAATTCATGGATATTTAGTCGAAACCGTCTATTAACAAAATTCCCAAAGAATTGATTTTTTTAAATTATCGATTTTGACAAAATGATGCTAACGGAGGAATTTTTTTAAGAGAGATGATTTTCTAGATTCAGTAATTATATTAAATCATTGGATACAAATTGCGTAGATGGAAGACAGACTCACGTTTTTTGGTGATCCTGTAAAGGATATTGAGTTAAAATACTATGTAGTATATTTTTAAATCTTTAAAAAGTCGATTGTTAATATTTTTTGTTAACAGATCCGAAGATCTCAGCGTTGAAACTTTGCAAGATCAATGGCTAAACTCACCAGGCTTGCCAAAGGTTTCGATTTTTTCAATTTCAAAATAAATCCAGAACGTCTGAATATGTCTATGTTATATTATATGTTATATTAAATCATTAAATTTTAGATCCATTTAGACTACACGCCATCGCCAACAAACCTCCTCTACAATAAAATAGTAGCGCAGGTTCGTCTATTTTTGCGCATGCGTAATAAATGAAAAAAATATTTGGAAAATTATTTTGTACTTCTACTTAAACTTACAACATACTGTATTCTATATTTCCATAGTTAGAATGGTGGACGGACTTCAACAAGTGCCAGTCGAGATCTAAAAAGATTTTCAAGAAGATGAAACACGATTTTTCAGAATTAGACGAAGTAAGTCAACTTCTTATTTGGTGGCCAACCAAACAGTAGTCTGTCAGTATTTCCATTTTTTATTGGTGCTTATTGTTGCACATTCTGTAGCTTACTGATGAAGGGATCGTGCTGCTGTTAGAACTTTTACTGGAAGAAGTTCGGCTTTATTCCAGGACCTTACAATCCCTTCGTGAATTTTATAAACTTGATAGCAAAAACGCCAACGTAAGTTTGACTAATCTCTCTCAAAATAACGTTCACCATTTTTCAGTTAGTTAACTGCTTGGAAAATCATTCGCAACATTTGCAAATGAAACAATCGATTTCAACTTCTTCAGTAATGGACATTTGAATTGGATAAAATCGACTATGATAAAGTGATTATTCATATTTTCACGGCATATTTAATAGATTAGGCACAGGTGGTGTGAACTGATCATCAAACACAATTATCGTCATGGTTTATCGGCTGTGACAAATTTCCTTTTGAACGATCAGGTAAATTATTTATTAATATAATGACACCTGATTAAAATCAATTATAGGAGTAGGGTGTTACCTGTCATTAACCTTATTTGTTTTCAGGGCATGGGTGTTTACCTTTATGGAGAATTGATGCTTTCTGAAAAGCCGCATCTTCAGAAATTAGCCATGGAGAGTTACATGAGAGTGAAAAATGAATTGAGTCCATCTGCCTTGAAAGTCATTGAAGAAATGCTCAACATTTGATAAATGTTTAAAATGTTTAAAAACTTTAAATGTTTACACGTACTTATATTATTTAATAAAATGAGAAGAAAACATTGATTAGTGACTGCGATTGTTAAGTTTTTCGTTTAAAAATAATATAAACATTCTTGAATTTGGACTCGTTATGAAAAAAAAATTCGAAGGTAACAATTGTTATAAACTTAGATAATCGATCGATGATTAACAAGTATGCAAATGAATAACAACAAATATAAATGTATTTATATTAGTGTACTGAAGTTACTGTTGATTTTTGCTTGCTATGGCTAGACAAGCCGATTAAATTGCAGATTAAATTGGATTGATAGATACTACCCCCTACCACATGGTATTCACTTACTGACAGTAGGATACTGAGTTGAATTGAATTGACATTAAATTGGTGGACATCGCTAAATTTGTATTTGAAGCACGTCAAAATACATATTTTGAGAAAATAACATGTAATCTCGTCGTTTTTTGAAATTCCAAAACAGTAAGTATAATAATTATCTGCTAATGGTTGTTTTACTTGTGATGGATCTTTAAAGTTAGCTAGTTTTAACGTTTTACGCCATCTTCACAATTTACTTTGTTTTGCAAAATAGAACGTATTCCTTTATGGAACCTAACGTTCCACGGTTGCAATGGTTGCCATCTTCTCGCGTATTGACACATGACGAAATTCATATTCACAATGTGATATTATGTACATGTACCATTGTTATCATGGTGCACATCAATTGCGATATTGGTACAAAATGAGACACCAGCGATGGATATTCAACTGTTTTTATTAATATCCAAAATTAAATTAAAATTTAACAAGCAGTTCAACAAATCCACAAATACACAATTTTCAGTCATTGACGAAACAACAGCAGTGCAATGGGTAACATCACACTGTCGACGTCACGTGTCACATATTGGAAAACGGATTTGCTAATACTTAAGGAATATTTCATGAGACATGAAATGAATTTACAACCGCCATTAAAATATGCTTCAGCCACTGTCTCAATGACGTCATTTAGTGTCACCGACCAAAGCCAGTAATTCCTTGGAATTCTGACAGCATCCTGTGAGGCAGTCGTGATGCTTCAGTTTGCAATGGAGTCCACTGGATCCAAGATCAGTCATCATTCGGATACAAGTGAAAAATGACGTCACGCAATTGTCCACGTAGCATTCTGTAGAATCGGGACATAAGGAAAACCTTGAAAGCTGTTTGAACTCACGAAGTTTATAAAGATTTTGATTTCTTTCCCAACATACGAAAGCACATTTTAAAAAAATTCATAATTTCTTGAAGTGTTTTAAGAAGACTTTCAAATTTTTAAAAATTGTGCTCCGTGAGACATAACGTTTTGGAAACAAATAACGATTGAATATTATACTGTTTACTGAGTTTGTCACTATTACAAACGTATACACACCTTCGCTACCGATGATCTCAGGACACATGGCTGATCCTGAATTACCTGCACAAACAGTTATAAAACTGTTAAATGTCATTGCAATAATTTCATTTCGAATTCACAATTATTTTACGTAAACAATATGAGTCGAAAAGATGTTACTACTTAATTAGGACTAATGGTGACATCTTTTGGACTCACTTTTGCCAATGTAAGAAATAACATCTACAAATCTCCAGTTTAAGGCTACAATTAACGTTTACATTTGTGATTACCGTTCAGACCATTAGATAAATTAAACAGTATTCAATTACCATTAAATTTAACGTCTTCTGGCAACGATTTCTTGCTCCACCACGCTACCGAAAATAGTTATTAAAATCGTTACTCATACTTATATACAACTTTGTTCGAAATACAATGTGGTCAAGCATATGCAACAGGAATAAATATTTCAAAACCTCTAATTTATCAAAAGCTAAGAAATATATTACATTATATATATACTTACTATTTCGCTTAATGGGAGAGTATTTGTAATCTTTATATGTTATGGGTAACGTTGCTGGATCTACCCAAGAGAGAATTAACATATGCTTTACAAACAAATGCGCCCATACAATGCAAAATAATCTGATCTATTAGATTGCTTTTGCATATAAACAATATCGAAACAATTAATTCAATATTAGAATTAGACTTCCTTTAATATTATGCGGCAAGTGTAAATAGCCATCAGCAAGAATGCATAAATAAGACGTTCAACTAGATTACCCTTTACATAAAAACAATGTCAGAGCAATTACGTTTGATAGTATTTGTTATCACTTGCCTATAACATTATTTTGATAGCATTAATAGCCACGAGCAAAACAACGCATCACAGATGGAATTTCTCTCATATGTTAATCTGATATCCTTAGCAAATTTTAGTCAAATGCATGTATAAGTAAGAATACAATGCTAAGAATGTTAATGCAAGAAAGCAACTATCCCTACGAATAAATTGAGACAGTCGTATACGCATGAATACAACAACATACTTTAAAATATATAAAGGAGAGAAAATGCATGAATTTACAGAATACAGTACCTTAGATTAAATGAGAAATTGGATTAAAGAAGGCAAACATATATGCATGAATCATCGATATATTAATTTTTTTATTACTTGCATGACTTATTAATTAAACTGTAGTGATGAAAGTTCTAGGTTTTCAAAAAACCTGCCACGATACATTTTTTTTAAAATTTGGCACTATATATGAAAAATTACTAATTCGTACGTAATGACGCTATTGTACTCACCTGCATTTATCAGAAAAGCATTCAAAGCTACGATTAAGCCAATAAGCAACATCCATTTGACAGAAGAAAATGAATTCATTGCTGCATTTAATTTAGAAATAAATTTTACAAATTATTAACATTATTATTACCACGCTACATTTAATTACAACTGTATAAAACATTCTCTGCACCTCAATATGCAGAGAAACAGTTTGCATTCAAATTTCGCATTATGACTACAAGCTCAATTCATTAAAATGTAACAAATGTAATACGTCTTCCGTCCTCCTCATGATTTTCAAAACAGTTAGATTCATTTACAAACATGTAAAAACAAATATATATATTAAAGTGAAACAAAGAGAAACTGAAATATGAATTTCCATAAAATATTCAAATTGATTATTTGTTTATTGAATTTATTTATCGACGTTCGAGAACAGTTATGGTGCTCATGGTACTTAAGAATATTCAAAGCTATCCAGAATTTTTAGGAGTATTTTGAAATTTTGAAACTTCCCATAAAGTTCATTTTAATTTATAATATAATGAAAAATTATCCCGATCATTTATTCTGGAATTATATGAATTTGAAAACATCGATCGATCACTAACTGACCAGTGAGGAGAGACGTTTTGGGACTTTTTTTTAATAAAATATGTGCAAGATCAAAATTATTTGCAAGTTTGCTATATTTTCCCAATATTTAAATATAATTTGTGTTTAAATACAACATTGTAAATTTGAAATTCCCCTAAAATAAAATATGTAGAAGACTAAAATTATTTTTAATAATGCATTAAATTAAAATGAGCTAATCTGAATCTCTTTTTCGGAAAATTTCAGGAAGATTATAATTTCAAAAAAAATCTCAAATTCATTACAACTTCATTGTAAACCGTATTAAAAATGATCGTAATTTTGAAATTTCCAAGAATTCATAAAGAAACTGCATTTGAAAACATTGTAATTTTTTAAATTCCCAAAAATTTTCAAAATGATAATAATTTTCTTCGTTGTAAAATAAATTAACGACAACATCGACAAACGCACTTAAGCACATGCAAGTGTTCACGAACTCACCTTGAGATAAACGTCAAATTTGCAAAAAATCTGATGGATATTTCTGACAGTAAGCCGAATTTAGGTTACTTCAAAACTTTCCGATATTGGCATAAACTAAATGAAATTGCTTAGTAACTCAAGCAGCAGCACCAGCGGCCTACGTGTAAACTATACCCTCTCTGTCGTCTTTATGCTGAACATTTCTGAAATCTTACGTTATATAGAAGCACACGTGGCCTCCCACATGCCTTCCACTGGCGCCCACCCAAAAATCGTATGTGGTGGCTATGGAAGATTCTGGTGCCTTCATTCGAATACATTTAAAGAAACCGTAGCTAATCTTAGATTAGGGTTTAAGATTCCCATTAAGATTCATCAAATACACCTTTTCGTTAAAAAAATTAATCGGGGGAAGGGGAACTGTTCTCTAGGGCACCCTAGCATCCATCAGCATTTTTTAACAGCAATGCAGTAATCCAATAAAGGCACCCATCTCTAAGATCCTCCAATCAAACTGCAAAGTTTTCTTCTCATAAATGGCACGGACCAATTGGGACGCAGCGATAAAAGACAAAAAGATGACGTGGATTTACGCCATTATCGATAACAATAATCGGCGATCAAAACCGATTGAAATCAGCAATGCCAGTTTGGATATTGCGAATGTTAGAAAAATAAAGAAACTCGATAGACCATTCCAGCAATTCACAAATCTCGAAAATTCGCCGAAATTAGATAAACACTTATGACCGACATACGATATCTTCCATGTTATTAATATTTTCCCATTTTGTCACTATCAGGAATCTACATAAGCTTATAAACGAAACATGATCCCCGGGTCAACTAGTGCTCTGAAAGCAGATTCGTTTTAAAAACAAATACAGTCGTAGTCATTCTGCATTATTAAATTTTAATATCACAGGTCAATTCTAATAAACACTTCAACGACCCTCGTTCGAAGTACCCATCTGCTGCAGGTTACAACTACAGGGTACATGTGCGATGTCCTTGTTGTCGCTGTAAAGACACTACCATACCGGTATACATGGGCTGAATGTCACTGTCTATTGTAAATGGGCTATATTTAAATTATTGATGGAATTTTCCAAGTAAGCTTTATTATAGTCAAGAATACACGATAATTTGTTATAAAATGTTTGCCACAATCAGAGTGACAGTAATGAGCGTGAATTATCGATGGATTTTCGCCAAGTAAACCTTATTGTGTTCCAGAATACATGAGAAATTGTTTGAAATACTTAAAAGCCCATGTATGACCTTGCTTTGTCAACGAATCGTTGCAAACGCTAAGGAATGGCATCTGCAGTCTGCATGCAGCAGAAAATCCAGTAGTTTCATAGTAATATTTCACCCACCCTGTACTGTCCGTATGTCTATGGAGACATCTGATGAGTGCGATGACACCCCCGTAGTCCCAGTATACTCAAAAGCGCATATGCGCATGCGCAGGTGACCCAAGTGTAACATCACATCCAAAAGAGAAAAGATATGAATGATATCTATATAAATGATTGAAGCAGTGTCAGTAAATCAATGAGTTTGATGATTGATTCAACATACCCTGTATGATCACAGTTAATGTGCAAATACACTGAAAAACTCCAAGTTGTTTAGACATCTATGCCCCCTAGTGATTCCGCATTGATTTTACAGGAATTACAGTAGGTCGTCAAACTAAGCTTAGTTCGTCCCACACCAGGTGCAATCACATCTAGCGTAGGCGTTGTGAATTTTTTGCGGCCGAATTATTAGATACGCGGTGATCGAATTTGATGATATTAAACAAGCATCTTTCAAAGTTATCTTTGGAATTTTTTGGCGGTGAAATGCTTCCGCCTGTCGACGCTAGAGGGCGCTGAGTAGCAAAATTGGCATTTTTCAACGCAGCGCCCTCTAGCACGAAAAGCGGAAACAGTTCACCGCCAGAAATTCAAAACAAAAGTTTGGGACACACTTGTTTTGGTCGCAAAAAAATCACTAAAAATGCCATACATTTGTCTGCTAAGATGCGTCCAACTGTTTAATTCGCCATTGCTAAAATTATTCAAATTGGGCCATCCGGCATTGCATATCACATTTCCGGCATATTTTAGATGGTTATCTACGTCGTATCGTTCAGTTCGTTTAGAATTCACGGTTAGTTTCTGTATACGTGACTGTCTTTTGCCAACAGTGCCTGGATTTCAGCGGAGATTTAAATGCCATTCTTGACCGATTACCGTCTTAGATTTCCAGACATTTGACGAACCTCCTGGCTTCTTAAATCTAATCCTGTAGAGGTTTCGCCGCAGAAATACAACAATCCCCCATTGCTGATGTATATACATGTGAGTAAAATGAAGGGACCGTCCCCCTCCCATTCCCTTGCCACTACAATACAGTGAGTGGCAATACCCTGGATTAAAAGCGCGTGCACTGCGGGATTATTTCATCTTAAACGTTGTTTTTAGGGAGTTTTAGCTTTTAAGTTTATTTCGGTCGATTCGATTGGCAAACACGCCACTTCTGATGCGAACCCAGTGCACGGACCCGGTCCCCAAAGGGCCAGACGCTGGGGAACTGATCTCCCTTAGGGGTGAAAGTGCAATATGGGCACGCCATGACTATAGTCAAATCAGTACATGTACATATAAAATATAGCTTATCGTGATCCTAAAATCTATCGTATACCTAAAATGAATCATCTCGATGCATTTGAATAATGCACTCGATGTGAAAATGCTACATATGTAACATAAACAATGTAACATAACAAATTGTTTTTTAACGCTGTGGTACAGCTTGTTATAAAGTATAACGCCATATATGGTACATTGTAAATGCTGGGCTTAACGTAATGTTATGTAACGTGTTTCTTGTGAGGTGCCAGGTTAAAAAACGTGGTACATGAAGATAAACGTGGCTACCACATTGGCAACTAATTAGGTGAACAGACCGCTTTAACGGTTTCTGCAGTGGATTGCGGGATTATGTACTGGCAATCCTGCGGGAAATAAGCTTATTACCGAGTTTTAATCTCGTTTTAAATAACGTCATGGGGACACACAGACACAGCAAAACGTCATCGCGGTTTTCACCATTATATAGTCTGTGAAACTAGATAACCTAGGCAAAACCTGGGTATAACGATCAAAGGACTTTGGTAAAATTGTTGTATGACAAGTTTTAGTGCGTTTACATGTGTAAACTTGTTATAAAACGTCCACTTGATTACGTGAATAATACAGATATTTTATTTATTTCCATAGATGGGGAAGTCGAAATGTTTGCTCTGTACAACTGAACATAACAATGACGACCAAGAATAGTATAGAAATGTGTACCATGACCAGTAGGTCCAGATCAACTAAAAACTACATGAGCATATAAATTCTGCCATTTAGAAGAAAAATAATTTCTATCGATCATTAGATATGCACATACACGAATTAGTTACTAAACCTTATTTACATTCAATAAATCCGCTGCAGCATTTGATACAGACAGATATGGGGCAGATGAGTTGTAGGTAGTGTCCAGAAATAAACGACCATTGGCCACCGTTTATTTGTCATGTGGGGGTACGCTGCGAACCATCAATCACGGCGTGAAAACTTAAATTGTCATTGATATAGGCTGACCGTGCTCATTGTTTCAATTTATTGTCCACCATCGATCCTTAATGGTGGTCGATCCCCTCAATTGAGCAGTTAAAACGCAGGTAGGGATCTCGATCAACGATCGTTGGGACTGAATTATAGAGTCCCTCTTGATGACCATTTGACCAGCGTTTGAGGGGGGAGCCATCACCAAACGACCACTTTATTTTCGACGTCATTATTCCATGAAAAGGGTCAGGAGGAGACAATTTGGCCGCAATCACGAGAACACCTGCTTTGAGGGCAATTTATATGAACCCTGCCAAGGCATAATTTACAAAAACGATGCCTGCTTGCCCAGAACCTACAGGATGATCATATTTATCGATAAATATATGAAATCATAATGTAAGTAGAATGGAATGCTAACTTTGATAGCTTTGATAACTTTATGAACTAGACAGCCATCACGTGACTTTCAAACTTATTGGTTTAGTTAACAGAAATAGCAGGTTATCCACCTGTCGCTACCTAATATTGTGACTATTTCAGCTGAGCTTATGCATAGAAATAAGAACAGCAGGTTGCTTTAGTGCTACTGTAAAAAATGGTACACAAAATGATGAGAAAATGGAAGTCCTTTTGTTTTTCCACAATTGATTGAAAGTATTCGTATTTCCCGGAGTTCATATGTATTTTTTTTTCCAGCAGATTCTTTTTTCTTTCTTACAGATTCAACTTAAGCAAACAAGTGTCAGGCTATTCAATTTTCAGTTCTATTTTCGAGATCTTCCTATTACCTTTTAACAAATCTTTTGGGGATGGAAAATAAGTACACGCTTAAATAAAAAACAAATAAAAAACCATTTTTAGCTATTTATTGTTTATTTACTTTTAATTTGCCAGCGACCTACATCCTTTTCTAAAAAAACGGCAGGCAGTGAAACTGAGCAAAAGTCACCCAACAAGTCATTATGCTCATGAAGCATGGAATCGATGGACATTTTCTGGATTTACTTTATGAAAAAATAACTAACTAGCAGCACTGAACTACTAACCCTTATGGCTGGGGTTTGCATAAAACTTGCATGTAATTTCATTAGGGGAGATGGGGGGATGGGCAGATGGG
>JAQGAF010000299.1:0-58746 GCA_034687865.1 Kryphioiulus occultus
GTGTGCAGTTGTATACTTGTAGAGGTGTGGAGTTGTACTTGTAGAGGTGTGGAGTTGTACTTGTGGATGTACGGAGTTGTACTTGTATATGTACATGAACATGTATGGAATAATATGGGTTACATGTTATCTGTTACTTGAAGCATTCTCTATACATGTACTGTACATGTACAGTGAATACTGAATTGACCAAAGTGTCCTTCTTGAAATGAAGCTTACATATTGTTACATTGCGCGTTAAACCCTGTTAATTGCAGAAAAATGCACCATACTTGTAACTTATTATGGTGGATTGCTACTTTCAGAACTACTAATTTAAATACTCAATACATTTGTGTCTACCGGTATATATGCTAGATGGCACAGTATGAATTGAAATAATTAGTACCGACCTCGGAAGCTTTGCATTACTTCTCGAAGTATAGATCAATACTCATGTCCAATCATATTTGTAAAATCTATTAGTAGTTAATGCTGTACCTGTATTCTGCGTTCTGTGTTAAGATATAAGGAAAGAAAGCTTGATTAGTTTTTTCTTACTGCAGGATGAAAAATATTTTCAAATTATCTTTGCAGGGAGGAGGTGTGCATAAATTCACATTATTATTTCAATTTGAAACGAGCCAATTGTGCAGAAATGGGTTTCCATTAGCCTATATACATACTGCATCGTCTGAAAATCTTATTATCCTAAGTGAAACTTTTTATATTCGAAATGCACATAAGCACGCGTTAGGCTTTTACAATCATTTTGAAATCATGTTCATTGTAATGGATCTGGCAGCAGGTTTATTAGCGTAACTTGCATGGGCTGACCTGAATGCAAAATGTATGCCTAATTTCGGTCATATTTGTCATTTTGTCTAATGACGTAGGACCTTAAACATTAGACGCGGAAAATTCGCACGAGAACTATATTACCCTAGTGCGCCATTTACATTCTCACTAATTTTTTTTTAAATCCGTAAATTGATATATGAGAAATACATGAACTGCTTCTGAGTAACTTGAAAATGGGGATGGTAATTAATGAGACTTCGTGAAAAAAGCAAAGATTCTGCAAACTGTAAATGTTTGATATCGCACATTTAATTCTAAAATTTCACAACTCAAAAATTGTCAATTTTTGTTTTATGCAATTATTATGTTAAGTGAAATGTTCGCGATGTTTGGTAAAAAACATTTTACAACCTCATAGTTTTCGCAGGATTGACTTGCAACAATACCCCAACGATTTACAAACTTGCCTCTCCCTAAGGTCCCTAAGGCTGTACATATGCGATATAAGGTTAGGACCTGACATAGCTTTCGTAATTCATCCTTTTCTTTTTGTGTTTGGCGCTGCTTGCCTAAGTCTGACCTGACCTGACCTAACCTAACCCATCCTGATACCAGCCTTGTACAATTCATGTCACCTGTACATGTGCGATATAATCGTTGGACATACTATGTGCTATACACGTATGTGTTCACCATTTTTTATCAACTATACTTGCACTAATATATGAAGATGAACCTGTCCTATCTGTCTTTTTGTTTAATTTTTTTTGCGCCTAAACCAGCCTGACCCAACCTATCTAAAAATGGAACTTCTTTATTTAGCTGCCCAATCGCCAGGCAATCACTGCCCGCCTTCGAGCTGTAAGGAGAAGCCCTCCTTCAAATTGTCCGTGGCGGAGCAGGGACTATTCTGTGGAGCAGCCCAATGTTTGGTCATCATGGATATATGAATAGAAACGTTGGAACTCAAGTGCATCCAAAAAGTGCATGTAAGTTTGCATCAATGTCGCCATATTCCTTTTACCAAATATAAACTTAGGTGCAAGCTGCCCATTGTGAAAAGCTCAAAAGCAATGATGGTGATGATGATGATGATGACGGTAATGACGATGATGATGTTCTGGCCGCGTATTGCCACCTAAATGATAAATTGAAATTGAAACGCCATAAAAAGAGGTTCTTTTGAGCAATTGTTTAGCCATCAAGCGGAGGGCCGTTGCGGCCATTTCTCTTCGCTCACCTTCACTTTTCCATTTTCAAATGAAACAGATTAAGTTTTCTTTTGTGTTGCTTGACTGAATCCGAACGCTGGTCCATTTGAGTGGGGGGCCCCCGTGACGGGGGTGCCTTTTGCACACAATATAGGGACGTATATCGACTTCTTGCCCGGATGAAAAAGCGCTCAAAAAGCAGTAGGCAACAATGGACGTGCAGCACGCCTAGCGAGAATCTCCTAATGGCCGTTAAGGGTCGATAACATTAGTTAATGTGCTGTATGGCTTAGCGTCACATTTAGGGGAGAGGGGACCTACATCATACCGTATCATTTGTTGCGCAAGGTTTTGGAGTATGTCTTTGCTGGACATGAAAGTGTTGCGAAGACCAATGGGCGCTGCTCACGACTTTTCTGGCAAATCAGCTCAGTGAGATGAATTCATAAATAAGACTTGAATTTACGAAGATACTGCAATGGACGGCCATTTAGAACTTCTTCAGTTTTCCAAAGAGTTCAATTTCTGAGATAAAACATTATCCCTGATGCTGCTAATGGAATGCTAGTAGTATCAACAAAAGTCATCTCTGGATGGACATATTGCTTATGCTTCCCAAAAGTCTTCCATCACCGCCCAAAAGCCAGTTATATTGGTGGCATTCAAGTATTACGTGGATGTCATCATCATAGGGGGAGGGCTTTGGGGCTTGAATGTTTATCAGAAAAAAATCATTTTACCCAAATCAGGTAAAATAACAGCAAAATCCTGCGAATTACTGTTCAGATAATTTGGATTTATGCTAAAATTGTCAATGTTTGCATCTCATACATGCACCTTGTGTGTTTGAGACATGTGAAGTATTTGTGGTAACCTGAGCATTTGTTTTGCTGTCAGGGTCTGCACTCAATGGCCTGTAGCATTTGAAAATCGATACATGAAAATCAAACCTTGTGCTCATTCCTGCTGCAGTCTTGTTTT
This sequence comes from Kryphioiulus occultus, assembly GCA_034687865.1. Classification (NCBI taxonomy): domain Eukaryota; kingdom Metazoa; phylum Arthropoda; class Diplopoda; order Julida; family Julidae; genus Kryphioiulus; species Kryphioiulus occultus. Next base: position 2,973 of record JAQGAF010000299.1, read on the forward strand.
TTAAAGTTATGACCAATATGTCCGAGTCAATTAAAATATTGACCCTAATGACCGCTCGCGCAGGCGGCATTTTCAGATCATGCAAATCACGCCAGGTTATTACTTTTACTGTTATTTATGACATTTCTGAGTACCTGGCGTTATGTAAGAGGGATATTAACAAATCTCGACCACAGATCTTCGTACTGACCTATCTGATACGTGATGGAAACATTTGGTAAGTTGGTGATTGGGCTGACCTTAATACTTATGTCATCGCGTTGCTTGATATGACCAAGTGGCCGAATTTTTCCGTACTTAAGCTATCAATACGTTGATAGTATTGTTATCTTGAACTGCCATACACCGAATTAAGCAAAGACTAAGAAGGGTCAATTTTTACGATTGCTTTTTTCAGCAGCATGGGGCCGATTGCTCGTAAGATCATCTTGCACTTGCTCAGTTGAGGGGCGACCCCTTGCTGTCTTGAACAAGGTGCAAGAACATGATGACCGATGCAATCAGGCCTACCCAACTTGCAATGCTAGCAGATCCAAATGAGATACATTTATGTTCAGAAAAACAACCCAATCGATAAATACGGGTTTATTCTCTCGCTATCTAATGCAAACACCTCCGTTCATGGTAAACTTGGACAATTTCTCAGGTTTGTAATTTGCTTTTTAGCAGTAGAATGTTTGAGCACAACCTTGGATATCCCTTTGGCATCAAAAATATACGTTTCAAGATCTGCTGATAAGTTTCTGGCCATAATTGCCAATCCTCACTCTGGATGCCTGGTTGGTGTGTGTGCAGTATTGGAAATTGAACCAATTTTGTCACCTAGTCAGTGCGCATGCGCTGTGTGCAAGGCGCAGCTAGCCTCTGCACTTAGTTTAGATTTCCGCTCTTTAATGCACACATCAATTAACGGACATCTGTTTTCATTATTGGCGATTAGCGTACGAGGGAAATATGAAGTGCATACATAGGGTACCCCATGTATATTCCCCACCCCCCACCTTATCCCTTTTTTTCGAGGCTCAAACTGGAAAACCCGACAAAAATAAACGGATGTGTCAAATTCATACCGGAAACTCCACAAACAACAAAATTTCGCCAATGGATGGAACCAATTATTCAGACAATAATAATAATGCGAAAATTGGAAAGGTGTTGCCGTGCTGGGATTTTTTGCCACCTTGAAATTAATCATCTGCAAAGGACATCACCTGTTTTTAACAGTCAAATAGATAGGAATGGAATTGTAATGCAGGTGAAGCCTCCAACACGTCTTGACCAGTTGTTTGTGTTTGAATTAAGCTAGATAAATAGCCACGGAGTCAAGGTTTTTATTGATATTCGTTATCCAAGATTCAACTTACGTAGGCAAAATATAGGCTTTTAGTGCTGAAGTGATTTTTTAACTTTTATGTTTTAGCAACAGGCGTTGATGTATTATTCATCTAATGCTACTACTTTGCATTGAGCATGGTGTTAAGGAAATAAAAATTAAGACTATGAATTCGTATTGCACAAACATTTAAGGAGTTGCTCCTTGATATCTGGAATTACAGTGAACATTTAGTTGACCTCGTCTAAGATATGTATGAATTTAGCATGGTATTGATCTCACATGTAGTAAAGATGATGTGACTTATTTGCTAACATATTCTTAGGATAAGCCACTCAGTTGCCATGGCGTATAAACGATTTCCAACATATGCTTTTTATACCACACACTGTAATCTTGAAAGATTAGAACGATTTCAAGTTGACTTGTACCCATGCCAAGCCCCAATGGTTTACTTAGCTTAAATTAAGGAGACTGTTTACTATGCCAAACAGGAGAAGTCATTAGCAAATATAATGAGGGGGAAACCCAGGTAGCTGTGGACAAAAGGATTGTGGGAGTATTAATCTTTCAAGAGGGTGACAATCTTAGGTGGACATACTTTGCATAATATTGCCCAGGTATGTGCAACCAAATTTTCTGGATGCATTTTTTGTTGTAGTAAAATTGACTCGTACCACGCATTTAAAAAAAATCAATCAAGATAAAAAACGCGTATACAAATAATTTGTTTCTGAACTTACTTGACTATTAAGGAGAACTGCTTTCATATTTCTTAGAGACAAATGTGACGCAGACCGGACGTATTTCATCCAATTTCCAATGCCTGGTTCAGTCGCATCCACCCACATAGAGCAGGTACCATGAATATCAGCTACCTGCAAACGAAAGTGCGCAATTTTTAAATCAAACTCATGTTGGGACATAAAGCGTGTTTGTAACATATAATTAACATGGTGTTTCTAAATCGACTTCTGATAAATTGTCCTATTAACGCAGTTTGCCTTGAGGTGCAATGTTTACCAAATTTCTGGTATGCACTGAACAGTGAGAGAAAAAAGTTGTGGTGCATTTGGCCATGCCAAATTATTTACTCTAATACTTTATTAACAGCCACCTGTGCGGTTTTTTAGTTAACAATAGGCCATATTAATGAAATTTCTGTCCTTATTAATGCTTTATTTGCCGAGTATCCACGGGCAGTATTAAAAAAATGCTGAAAGTGCCTTTTATCCTTTCATGCATTGTTTAATTGCAATTATTAATTTTTTTGAAGAATCGATGACTGGTTAATGGTTAATGTGTTGCTGTAATTAATTTCTGATACACGTTATTTTCATACGAGGGAAAAACTAGTTTCGTGCCTGCAGTAACCACGTTTGGGCACCGATGCAATTTCTTAGATCAATGATTAAAATTGAGGTTTGTTAGCATTGTCTTGCAATTTGTTATGGTTAAACATCTTTACTGGACTTGTACATTGTCAAGGTTTTCCCAGAAATGGAATTTTCAACTTCCCTGACCTTTTCCATCTCTTAAAACAAATTTCCTTTGCCACCCTAAGCACTGAAAACGCAGATATACGGCATATGTCAATATACTGAATGCTATATTTATTGCTTACCATATATAAACAGTAGGCCGAAGAAATACTCATAAAAAAGCCGCAAATTTAGATTATTTTGCCAATTTCATTATTAATTTCTTCAACGTTCATTTCTTGACTTTGTGATAACCAGTAAGTAGCTACGTAAAATGTATCGGTGATTTGTTAAATTTTCCATAACTTTTTCAAAGTAAATTCATTTTCCTTGATCGTTTCAGGCTTTTCGAATTTCCCTGACGTTTTCCAGTTCTTTCAGGTCTGGGAGAATCCTTCTGGTAGTTGAAATAAATAACCAGCTTTTGTCATGGTCAAAACATTGGTGTGTAAAGCGAAGACATTATCGAAGTTGTTATTGGAATTAACTTGAAGATAACCTCTCGGATCTGGTCACGCAATATGCGTTAGCATTTCCACCTTGATATGTTTTCAACCTTCATCCAATGCGTTTCCATGGTGCTACCCTTAATAAAGGTTTGTGGATGATATCGACATCAATCGGCGTCCTTTGTGGGTCCTATATTTCAATATTTTAAGTAGTTAAGCCAGAGCTTAGAACTGTGCACAATGATACGTACAGTATGTATCCAGTTTTGAATGAACGTTCTCGTTTTTTGTTGATCTATTTCGCCACCGTGCATGCATATCATGCATTGATAGTTTACCTCGCATACAATTCAAACTTATTCAAACGGATGCAATGTATGGAGAGATGAAATCCATCATAAGCCTGCACGCACAAAAACACACAGTGCGGTTAGCCTTAAAAACTGCTATGAGCCCTGTATCCATTTGGTAGATCGGAGTGTGGCATTGCAAACAAGCTTTTGTGCATTTTTTGAATGTGAACAAAAATCGGGCTTTTGGTCACGACACCATTCAGTGAATTGTTCCTGAGAAACCCACCTTCGTCCACTGCTATTTTTTAGCCAAGCTTTGTTGATGGCACGAGCGCGTTTGTTATCAAAGTGCCTTTTGTGTAACCTTGTTTTAACAATTGCTGGCCTATACGAATCAGCTGGGTAACACTAGAGGTATTAAAACACCATGCTGAAAAGAAATGCAGTAATTTCGTGAGGACTTTGTGCTCGCTTTTGGCTTCTTAAAAATCTTGCTACGGGCATATCTATCTTTGGTTGAATGAGGTCACGGGGTCTTTTTCATTAGCTGCGAAATTTATATACAGAAGCAAGGAATATCGAAGAATGGACACATTGAGAAAAAGTTAATAAAAGCATTCCTCGATACACAAAATATATCCTGGTCTCTATCGAAAGTGGTTTCGAATGTAAGAAGGACTGGCAAAGCCAAAGCATAGCCAACAGGCCTGCATTATTGATGGTGGATACGAAATATGTCATAACTCTCTGTGCACTGTTATGGATGGGATCGTGTGGGTCTCCTATTGATCCCCTGGCTGGCTAGCAATGCACTCGCCACAAAGGAATAAAATATGATGAGGAATCATTAAATCAAAAATAGTCAATAGATGCAAAAAGGGGAATGCACTCGCCAGAATATCTTCAATGGTTTATTGGCGCGCAAAACTTAATGAAAAAATGTATCAAACCGGAGCAATTTCTAAATGACCCGGATATTCACAATTGCTTGTAGAATTTAAGTGGTCATATGCAATACAATGTTACCACCCGATTAGTCTGGGTTAAAGGCAAGAGCATTTTCGTTTTTACCTTCATTTGCTGCACAACTTCTTATTTTATGCATATAAGTGGGCAGGGTTCCTACTTTCTGGAAAGTCAGGCAAGTGACTGTCAGGGAAATAAATGTCAAGGAATGACAGGAAAATTGAGACAATTTGCATTTGTCAATCTTCCATAAAAAATTAGGATAAAATCCATCGTTTTTCTTAATTTTTAAAAGAAAATCTCATGTACAATTTAAGGGAAATCGACTTGAGAATTTAAGTGGGAACCCTATAGTGAATGTAGTAACGCTAATGTAGGATTTACTGCCTTGCTCATCCAAAAACTTTACGGTAATTTTCTAGGGACATAAGAACATTTTAGCGAAATTATCATCATACGGAAATTTTTTTGTTATAACTGCTGTAATACGCAATCGAATCTCGAAAACGGTTTGAGATTTCTTAATATGGATATCTTAGTTCTGATACATTCCAGATTACATTAAAATTATTTGAACGTTCCCCAAAAAGCTCACAAATGGCGCTATGAAATCTGATGGATGCAAATACGATGGCTTTTTGCCAATGTTTTACAATGATGGCTATCACATTTATCTCGTGATGCCATAGTAATGACTAGATCTTTAGCAAGGGCTTAACAAAGTATTGCTCCCATGAAATTGCCGTGTCTAGACTAAATGATACCCAAAACCTTGTTGAATATGCACGCTAACAACTTTGCATTATTAAGCGCTCAATTTTTCTGTTGTGTGTATGTTTCTGTTATAATTTTGCTTGGAAAATGCACGTTTCACCAATTACCCTTAGTTTTGGAACATGGAGCGATTAATCATCATGCCCTAGTAGGGTGATTTTGATATTTATCTTTAGCAGACCCCGTTTGTAGGACTACACCTTCCTCGACTCATTTTTTAAATGCTGGCGATTAACCTCATCTTTTGTGTTCTTATTATGGTGAAACGAATCTTGAGTTTTGGTAACTTTTTCTAACTTTTTGAAGATTTTCATGTTCTTGGTCACTGATATGAATGTCCATGATTATGCTCGGATATGGAGGTATGCTAGTGAGCCAGTTTAAAGTTTTAAGGTGGGAGTAAATAAGGTTAGGCCATGTGCAACTATATCTTTGAGCTATGTTGTGGGTCTCTAGCCTGCCTCTCCTTATCTGTAAAGTATTTAAAGAAAAAATGGTCTGCTCTGAAGATTAATTGAAAACAGGATTTTACGTTTGATTAATGCACAGGCTTACCTGACTAAAGACTTAAAAAGTACCAATGTGGAAATGAGCCATTCTCTAGGTGGTCTAAAATTGTTCGTATTATTATACCAGGTATTGTCATTTTATTTGAATCAACAGCACTTTTTTCCGCTATTGATATGGCATGCAGCTTCATACCTTCAGAAATTGCTTAACTTTCCCCTTTGAATTTATCTAGACTATGTCAAATGGCAAAGACTTATGTTTAATTCTTCCATTCTTCGCTTGCATTTGATTCTTCGTATCGCCATTATTTACCCGCTTACTAATAACTTCACCATAAGCTTTTTTCATTGTGAACACCGCACACGAAAATCTAATTATAAATTTAGAAATTAAAACAAAAAATGATATCAAAATAGCCGAATATCTCAAAATAAAGTATAAATTTTTATTCTAGTAATTGTCCTTTCTGCTTGATGATGAAATGTTTCTTCATCAATATAGCTTTTTTAAATTTTAATGGCTGTACTTTACTGCCTGTCCAAATTGTCAAAATGACTCCGCTTGATCACGCGACTTATGTGACATTGTCAAATTCGTCCGCAATGCTCTTGTCCATGCTTAGCAAACCTTCATGGTTAAATAAAATTAGGTTGAAATCTAGATGCCACGTTCCACATTTCAATTGATTTTCATTTTTTTCTCACTCAAATTAAATCGTGAAATAAATAGCACCTAATTCAATCAGACTCAAGCATCCCAATGTATTGAGCGCTATCCAAGCGGAGAGAAATGTCATGCATTAATAAAGTCATTAATTTGCTCCGTTATTTTTATGTTTATTTTTATTACCTGTTAATGCACACGGCTAAAAACCAAAAACTCGTTTCTCAGGTGGATGGAAAACCTACTTATCCAAATTTTAAAAGCGTAGGACATCAGATGTATTTTATGATAAGGCATTGGTAAGATTGACAGTGATAATGATAAGAACGAGAGAAATGCCATTCCAGTTACCTTTCACTGAATGGTTTTTTTTTCTTCAATGACCCATATATTGACTCGTGAATGCAAAATCGCAACTTTCATCATTTTACGTCATTGTGCGTTTTTCATCAATCAAATACCATTAAATGGGAGAAAAAATCTTTATAATTTTTGCTCTAATTTTGAATAGGAGTTAGCGGGAAGGCAAAATCAAAGCCTAATGCTGGAATTAACCTACATATTGCGATATAACAGCAGCTGCCAATTTTGTTTATATAATTCGTAAAATGTGCGATTTCATTTTCTGTTGCATTGTTATTGAAACAAACGAATAAGCCATCAAGTTCACTGTTATTTTCACGCTATCTTTACCCTTCTTAAAATAACAATACAGAATAAACGTCCAACCTGCCGTGTTTTCACAAGGACTTGTGAAAGTGGTCATGATTTAGTGTGTTGCAACTTTCTGAAAAGCTCAAGAAACTTGTGATAATGACTTCGATTACCATACGATCGGTTGATTCCAACCTGATGCATATGAAATATGAAAAAAAAGTTACTATATTGTATAGTAAATAACTAAAACATGTTTGACTATTCACACCACATCGTATGCTCCGTGTTACTAATCTAGTACTGGTTTCACTACAGGTGGTTTTAAGTGTTTAAGGAAAATGTTGATTCTCACGTTGTACCTAATTAGGAATATCTCATTTAAAATGTGTGAAAGTAGTTCAAGAGTTTTATTTGTTTTTCAAGATTATACGATATCATATCAAAATTTCCCCCTAACTCCGGTGATTTTTTGAAGAATTATAAGCAAAGAAAATTATAACTCAACGTGGCGTTATCCGAATATTGTATTCCTCAAATAATAAATTTAGTCAATCTGCACAGTTAGAAATGTAGTTTCTAATTTGGGAAAGATTGCGATGTTTCAATTTTCTTCATGTATTAGGAATACGTTTACGAGAGACAACACCTTCGCGAAAATGTAAGTTTGGAAAAAAGAGGTCATGAAAAGCAAGGTTCACTACTGAAAAAGTGTTTTATTTTCTTGTACTGACCGCAAGAATGTTACTACCTTCGGTCAGCGCAATTTAGCTGCTTGTACCCGCTGAGCCCCTTCGCAATACGTACCCTAAAATCTTCCATATTTCTCAATAACATGTACTATACATGTTTAGTCAAAAAATCAATTAATGTTGCTTAACCCATCGTAAGTTTCTCTTGAACGTCAAAACACGCCTGAGGTTAATGGCGTAATTGAAAATTAAGCATAAAAAGTTGCTGAAACCCCCTAATCACAATTCATCCAAAATATTCCTAATTCAATAAATTTCGAATTCAAGCAAAAGTATTTGAATTTTGGCGACATCTGTCGAATGTTTCTACAGTTTGGTACTATAGGTGCAACACATTCACGGTGCCTTGCCTAAACACTGTGCCAATTTATAGCGCCAAAGTCATTTTTCGTATTCACCTGAATTTGCTCACCCTAATAATCTGAATGACTTGACGTTTTCAAAATGAATGGGATCGAGTAGCCTATGGGAGTCCGAGACCCGAGTAAACCGTCCACCCACGCTTTACAAGGTATTACTGACCACGTGGTCGATCATTAGCTTGGCCCCCACTTCCGTACTTTGTCGACACCTTTTCTTTAGATGAGTTTGCTGAAATTTCTTCGTCATGTACATGTAAGCCTTTGCTTACGAAATTCACTAGCGAAATTTCACTATTTTTATTCAGGGATCGTAATTAAACGATCCCATCGGAATTTAATGCCAACTTGAATTTGCCATCTTTTTATTTTTTCATGTCATTTCAGTTTCTTGCGTGTGGTAGGAAGGTAATGACCCCGAAATTCACACCATTTCATCCAGACAAATGAGTAAAATGACAATTCATGGCTAGAGTTGTTCTTATACTGTTAGCATAACGCACTGTATATTATAGCATAAAGAACATCACAAGTGATATACCTGATTACATAATTTCACTTCAATTCATACAGGCCTTGACTAATTGTGATTTACCAATGCTAGTTGTACCTACGAAGGCGACTGATGGTCCACCCTGTACAATGTGTATTTCGTAAAACTAATTTCCAAACTTAAACCATACTTACGAATTTTATATGCAATTCATACTGTAGTTTCAATGAAAGTTCTGTTAAACGTTTTTTGTATAAGTGTTTCTGTCACCAGCATTTATAAACTAAACCGAACTATTTTTTATTTGAAAAATGACTATTTAGATCTACATCATCACCAACCTCTGTCCTTAAAATCGTAAAGCTGGAAGTTAATACGCTTATGCATGTAAATTGCTAGGACAAGCAATCAGTTGTCCGCCAATTTTGGGAGAGGCATTGGTTTTTTTTTTCAATTTTTTTCTTGATGAAGAAATGGTCTAATTGGGTTTATTCGCGAGGGTAAACGTTGTATTGAGAATATAAATGTATCATGTTGACAAGCAATAATCCCGCTTTGATGACTTAAACTGTATTTCAAAGACGAAAATGAACAAAAATTGTTTCAAAACAAGTTAATCATCGGGTTGCTTAAAATTGGTCTTCACCGGCCTAAAAAGGCAATAGCGGGTCAATAGGGATTTTAACACGTTGTTTTTCTGAAATATCTATGTCCATTTAATTTGAGGTTATAATTATTTTATGACCAAGTTCTTGCATTTAAACGAGATCACTGTCCTCAATTGCAACGCATGACTTCTGCTCCTTTTTAACCCTTTTTGATCCTCTTTTAATTAAAAAATACGACCAATGTTTTATTACGGACATTAATTCCTCGTTAATAAATGTACTAGCATCTGGTAGAAGTTGTTGCCGGTTTTATATCTACGTGTGAATTTCCTCAACCCATTTTTTCGTCAGGGCTGTCATCTATACGAGACACAGAATAACCGAAATAAAATTAATGAAGGATAATGCAGCTGACAGAAGGTGAAATTCAATGATAATTTATTGCGTTTTAATAAGAACTATAAAAAAGCCTTCGAAGAAATTTCATCGCAACGTAAAATTCATATTTGTTATGACTGGACCTACATTTGCAGGGCAGTTTATTTGCGATCTCAATAATTTACATTTTCTATATAGGAAGTGTCACTCGCACTTAACTTAAAAATACGATGCGTGCATATGCAGTATAACTAATTTTACAATTGGAGCATGTTTGATAAGTTATAGTTTAACGAGCTCAGAACTTAGTTTCAGAAACACTTGTGAATAAAACAAGAAAATATCATCGACAAATAATGGGTGAATTAAGTATAGTGTCCAACCTTGTTGACCATTTGAAACGCTTATAAATGGCTATGAATATACGTTACTTATCAAAAAAGAATTCATTTATGGCTAATTACAGGGCTCCTACTATTTTATTAACATAAAATCGCCTGACATTTCTTGGATTTCCAGGTTTAAATTTTTATTTTCCCATAACCCCTAGGGGTTTCACATCGACCAATATAAAACCAAAGCACCTGCCCTTTAATATAAATATTGTTTTTAACTCAATATGGACATTGACTATGACGATAATTACCGGTATTGAATTTGAATAATAAGGGAATCCACGCGACATTGAAGTATTAATGCACTTTTTAATTTGCATTTTTAATTGGCAAATCTCGATATTGTCATAATGAAGCCAAATAGAACAAACCTATCTGCTCTTTGGGGTTTTTCTTTAATTACACAATGGGCCACTTCATTTAAAAACGACATTACAAATCTTATGCGATATAGGAAATAACTTCTACGTTGAAATTATAATTAAGGAAATCCCCTGACTTTTTCAGAAAAAAAATTCAAAATTCCCCTCACTTCCCCAGGTTTCACACGATTCCCAGGTTCTATGAGAACCTTATAATTAGTTTTGTGTGATCTTCGCCAATTTTCAAACAATATTTCACCAATAAGGCTTAACGAAATTTTGTTTGTACAGGGTGGAAAGTCAATCTCTTCCGTACCTCATTCTTACACGTGGATCTTAACCCAAAATCTTGATACCATTTTAATACCACTTCGACAAAGGGTTTTGTCTCACATGACAAGTAGTGTATAATCAAATTATTAATAGATCATGCCCTACACACCAATTGAACCGTAGTCATTATACGTTTCATTGCCAGAATGCTTGCTTTAATCTTTTGGTTTCAACCTCAAAGAATTGCTCCTTTATTTTTAATTAAATTTTTGAGTTGATTGATTGTGCTGTTGTAAACGAAACACACTTGAGTAGCTGACCCAGCCTCACCCGAGGGGCTAAGCAGCGCTTCACAATGGGGCTTTAATGTCCCAAACGGAGACAAAACAAGGCCCCTATTATCAGTCGTGAGATTAATTGTCCGATAACCTGCCTTTTTATTTCTCTTAGTTAAAAACCGTTGAAACAAAATGCTTTTGCATTACTTTTTCCCACTTCTTTTCAGGCCACATGAAAAGCCAGAGGGCCGGGAAGGAACAATTGTTCCTGCCGTGTAATCTTCTCCACCCTTTCATCATCTTATATGGCATTTTTTTTTTAGTTTTATTTCGTGGCGTTTTTTACCGGCAAAACAAAAGATTTGTTTTAAACGCTTAACAAGGTGTTCCACCTTTTTCACCATATTAACTGCTCTTTTTAATGTTGGATTCTTAGGCCTGTCTCTCGGTGTACTCTCTCTCTCTGTACTTGAAAAACCTTTTAACATTTCGTTTTTACATTGTTAACTCATTGTTAATTAATTATTTGGCACAATTTGTAGTTGTTATTAGCCGTCTTGGCAATTCAAGTACACTGTTTATTAACACTTCAGTGCATTTCGAGCCAATTGAAGGCTGTGATTTGATTAATGTGAGTAAATGCAACTTGTAGAAATGGCGCTGCAGTCGCCGATCTACTGTGTCATTATACTTGTATTCAGTGTAATTAATCGGAGATTACATAAGTTTACTTGTAATCATCCATAACGATGGAAATAATGAATTCAGGGGATTTCACGTACTCATTGTACATACGTGGGAAAACCATTTACCATAACAATATCGACTTAGATTTGAAAATTTCATATTCGAATTGGGATTTTTTATATGGGAAACTCCTATGAGCTGGTAACTAATATTGTTTAATTTTGCACATGGTTATCAAGACGTTCAGTCAACGGCCTTTATATGTGTAAGTTTTTCTAGTCTTTTTAATTCTCGCTGCACCATTTATTTGTTGGAAGTCATTGCAAGGGCAAGTGTCTCACGACAAATCCTATTTCTATGGAGCACAATATAAAATAATTAAATGAAGGTGGTAGATTGCACAAGAATCGCGAACGTCGACACTAATTAGCTTTTTACGTTTTCTTTTCACTGAAAAACAATTCCTTATTTCATGAGACACGTACAGACCCTGTCAAAAATTGTAAAGAAAATTGACACTTTCGATGTACATTTCGATACAATTGTAGAGTCCCAAGCGATTGTGTTGTGAAATAATTTCAAATAAAAATTATCTGAAATACGCAGACATTCATCAACTTGTTGTGCAAAATCAGCATTTTTAGATTAAACTGTTTTTTTTCTATTCGAATCTTTCGTTTTAATTAAATTCATGTACATGTAGCTGTCATCCAAAGCCGAAAAAGAAATTTCTATGATATTTCAAACATTCAAATTGGAGTGACCAATATGATCGAAGGAATGAAATTGTTGCCAATAATTATTGCTTCATTTAAAGTTTTTATTTTTGTGTATAATATATATATATATAGTGTATTTTAAGTCGTATAAACGTTTGAAATTTCTCTTTAAAAGTTCGTTAAAATTAAGGTAAAGGGCATGGATAGGTCAGTTTCGTTCAAATTATATGAAAGCAATTAAGATATGGATTCCAAGATAAAAATCGCAACTTTTTAATGTTTTTCTGATGTGTTTATGCGCCCTTGTGTAGGTCACTAATTGAGTTAAAGAAATTAGGCCAGAAAACTGGCATGTCTAAATTTCGCATCATACACCTTATAGCGGCATTTTTAATTAAGCAACACGTTGTAAAAATAAGCTGGTGGAACTTACAATTTTTATATCTACCTCTCAGCGTGAAGCAGCAGGGAAAGGTTAGAAAGAAAAAGGGTTTTCACGTGAAATGGGAATACTTTTAATTTTAGTTGAAGTGCTTACAGATAATGCACTTGACATTAAGTTTCTGAAAGTTCGCACCACACGCTTGAGAATTTAATATCATGAAGCGATGATTTTGATCTTTTTTGTTAATTCTAGGCATGGAAGAAAGCTTTCATTATCCTTCTATAACCAGGACTAAAATGCATAGTGTAAATGTTAATTGTTTTACGTATAATATAATTAAAAGCATGCCGAGCAGAAGAAAATCTAGTTTAAAGTGTCATATATCTGCAGGATATCTACTCTTTTCACACAATTTGTTCTAATTCGTGATGTGCTTGGCAAATTCGTATACTATACCTTCCTGTGGAGAGTGTCGATTGTAATTATAAATTTTCAACACTTGGAATACTTACAACAGTGATTAATCTATAAACAGATGGGCGTATCTTGACTATAAATCAATTATATGCGGTGACGTTAAAATATCGCCAATTATTTAGATGGATATTCTGTAAGGGATTAATAATGGTTGTATTTGTTGAAATTCTCATGCAATATGGTACCCGATTTGCATTTGGAAACCACTTCGGAATAGGTTTTTTAAAGAATAATAGGACAAATCATAAATAATCCGTATGCTTAATAAAATGCAGCCCAAATATGATTTAAGATGTAGTGCAAGAGTAATAATCGCAGAATATTCTTAACCCTCTAACATCCATGTGGGAAATTTTGCGTTGACGTCACTGTATCAATGATCATGTACAAGTATTATAAACTGTGTATATCTGATGGCAAAGTCAAGCAAGATCATACACCTAAACATGACTTCATATGATAATTCCAAAACACATGTGGTCAAACAAGTCCACAGTAGCCTTCTAGGGTTCATTCAATATCCGTCAGGTCATGACATAAAGCGGAAACTTTGTGCACCATTCTTAATTGTTTTAGCTGCTGCAAATCTCGCTTTTTCTGATAACTTCCACGATTAAAAGCCAAATAGCTGTTATTTGAAATCCACGTAATTTGAATCCATTTGAAAGCTTTCAAGCCTGCAACGTGGCCTTGGTTGCTGTAAATGCGATGCAACTTTTTTAATGTGATAGACTGTATCATTACGCAGGCATTCTGAGCCCTATTTAAATCTATTAAGTTATTTCAGAAGTAACGGTTCGTTTGCTCCTCCTCGTATACGTATAGCTGGGGTGATGCACCGATGCTTTTCCGTGGTGCTAATAGAAAAGTGTGACTTGAATTACACTATAAAAGCAGCTGCATGAAGATGGTGCTGAATCCCTCTCTTTTCATCACCTTCTATGGCTCTTCATGATACAAGTCCGTCATACTTGGCTGCTGATGCTTGACCAAAGCAAGGGCCATAATGGAAATTGGAGGCGTGCGAGTGAATCGAGAGCATGAAAAGCCACTCTGCCAGAATAGGCACTTAAAAGTGGGGAAACACACGGACATCTTCGGGCCTGACATTTCATTTCACTTGACTATAAATGGATGGCGACGGTGATGATGATGATGGTGATGCTGATGCTGGGAGGGCGTACATGTACTTCGCATATGGGTCTCCAAGCACCAGACCCATATTCTTGGAAGAGCATTGATTCGCTTTCTTCTTTAAAGGAGTAAGGACATTGGAATCTCTTTTGCTACTTGATGACCTATTTCCAGCTAGTACTGCAATCACGGCTTCATTAACACCGCCATGTCTCATCTGTCAGCACCCAAACGTGTGATAAATCCAGCAGTGGCTCTTTAGAATTACCTAACAAAATTAACTGCTTAGTTAACTTTCAAGCGGAATTATGTCTGAACTTCAGCTAAAACGTTAACTTGCTGGACTTATTGCGATATGTTCATGGCAGTTTAAACTTCCCTGACTTTTCCAGGTTTGAAAAATTGCCCTGACCACCCTGCTTACTGAAAAGCAAAAATATGGCATATGCTGATGTGAGGGATGCTATATATTGCTTAATCTGCATCAACAGGAGATAGAAGACAAATTTTCATTTGGAAACAGCAAATTTATACTAGTTTTCTTTGCAAATTTGCAATTTCATTATTAATTTCTTTCACAGAATCGCTTGTGATCTCTTGATTTTTGTGTGAACTTACTTCATGTATATAAAATATAAAATGAGAAAAATTCAAAAAAAAATTGATTTAATGAATTTTCCTGACTTTTTCAAGGTAAATACACTTTCCCCTGACTTTTGCAGCCTTTTATAATTATCCTGACTTTCCAGGTTTTACAGGTCTGTGGAACCGTGTTCAAATTCAGGGTTTGATAAAAGGAAGGTGATTTTACTATACAGTACTATAGTTTCTACTGCTGCCCTTCTCCGCCATAGGCTCAATGAGAAAGTGGGCTTCTCCAAATGGCTCGTTGGCTGGCAGTGATTGCCTATGGTTAGATGCTGCCAAATAAAGCAATTAATTTTTAGGTTAGTTTAGGTTAGAGATAAATAGTGTGAAACAGTGTGAAAGAAATGGCAACAGTATACAAGTGTCGAATTTCAAAAAATGAACTAAGTTTCAGGTATTCCAATTATGAAAATGCTGTGATATTGGCAAGTACATACTGTAAATGCTGCCATTTATTTCACACTCATTATTGGATATGCAATACTACAATACATGAATACAGTATAATCCCTGCTCCAAATGTGCACAAAACATGTACCAGTTTTTACTCGCAATACACCTCATTTGAATGGGCACTCCTAAATAGGCTACTCAAATTCAGTATATGTAAATCGAGTTGTTTCATCGCAATGTGTTTTTGTGACACCCTGCTTGGGTTTATCACTGAATATCCCATTTCAGGCGTGTGTATCATGGAGGTTATTGCGCGGTGGTAAATCGAAATGATTCGCCCATTTATTGTTAGAGGTCGCCACTTTTCAGATGCCTTGGTGGAGAAATTCAGCACTTACTTGCAGCCTGCTCCCTTCCCCTTGATTTCTCATTTGTTCATTCACCCTCACTTGCATCTGGTCAGGCGTTGAAACTGCTCTCACCTGGCCTCCTTTTTTCCCCAGAATCGATAGGAAAACACGGTTTTCTTTAATTGGCATTTAAGGGAGTTTGGAACCAGTGATTTCTGTTGTTATCACCCACTAAAATGGATTTTGATCACCGAATCAATTAAACGAGTTGGAACAACCTGCCATATTAATTGCGTTCATGAAGGTAACTCGAAAACACCAAAAAGGGAATTGTCCAAAAGCAAACACTGACATTATTTTTTCTTATGATTTTTATTTTTGGTAAATTCGAATTACAACAGACATATAAGGATGACAGTTAAATTTAATGGTGACATTATGTCGTGGATCGTCACGATATTTATCAGTTCCACATAACCCTGATTGTCTACATGTATAACAGGGTTCCCACAGCTTTAGTACATGTGATATAAAATCCCCTAACTTTCCCAGATTTCCCAGGCCACAATTTTTTTCCCATCGACCAATATAAGGTAAGAAGAACCTGCCCTTTAACATAATGTTTTTAATCAATTTGGTCACTGACAAGGACGATAATTATTGAATTTGTAGTAAGAAGTTCACACAACATCCAATTATTATGGCACTTTTTAATTTGAATTTTTAATTTCACAAACTTTGATATTTTCATAATGAAGCCAAATGGAAGGAAACCCTTACAAAAATTTTAGGTATAACTTTGGTTAATTTCTAGTATCCAGTAGGTATCAAGGTAGGTTTATGGTTTCTTATTGGTATACACGATTTGCAACCTTGGAAAAGATACCTACGATGGGTTCTTTAAGGTTTAATTATTGGTTGGTTTGCACCCGATCAGACTTATTTGATACTTGTTGAAACATTTCTGATATCAAATTAGAAACAATTTAAAAATTTCCCTGACTTTCCCAGGTTTTCCAGTCAGTTACAAATCCTCTGCCTTCTCTAGGTTTTCCAGGTTCTGAGGAAACCCTGTATAATAACTCCATGCAAATTTTCATGAGCATTGACTTAAATAAATTTTGTTTACCTCCCATTTGCAACCCATGCATTACAGGATAGTCGTTCCAAAAATCGTCATCAGAGGGCGACTCATGCTCTGTGAACCAATTTATTTTTAATCGGTTAATCTATAACTGACAAAATTAACCGATATAGTTTATAACATGCATGTCTATGTACGTATTTATGCGCAGATGTAATTTCTGAGTAGCTATCGATAAAGATCTTGGCTCTTCATGTAATTGTTTGATTTCCAATCCACAAACAGGAAATCATAGACTAAAAGTGAAAACAGTTTTCGGTTTGGAGGATTTCCTCTGGTGCCAACTAATCTTCGAGAAAAGACTAAGGATAGCATCAGAAAAAAACATTGAACTAAATGTGAGGATGTTGTTAAATATTCTATCTCACGCGTCCAGTTTCCTTTATGAAATACACCCAAGCACCGGCCATGTTTCCTGTCAACATTGAGCTTCTTTTACGTTGAAGTCTAGACGTCCCAAGAATTTCAAATTATTGAGAAAGTGTGACGAGTAAATTTAATTCTTTTGTTCAGAAACTGACCATGTCCAGCTTTTTCCGCCTACAACTGTTCCCTCAGGTTGGTGGTAATTTTCTGGAAAAATTGGCATTTGTTAAAATGTCGACAGTGAACCGGTGGTCCTATATCATCTTCAAATTTTTGCTACATTTGCGTAGGAAATGACTTCATGCAGTTTAGCATTATTGGATTAACCGCATGGAAGGTGTGAAGTTCATTCTACCCCTCATAGCAGGAAGGAAAAGTTATGGGGGCAAAGGTTCACTATCCTTTTTGAATCACTTCGAAGTACATGTATGCTTTATTAACGAAAATTTTGGATGAAATGCCTTGCTCGTGCATTGTTCAACATAATGAAGGGCATTTTCTCCAACACAGACAATACTTCAACGATGTACTCCGGACTATTAAATCCATTAGATGGAAGCAATGGATTCTCGATTGATGTCGGCAGCTTGACCCCTGCGATTATCATCCTAGCTTGAATTTGTGCATAAACTCCAAACATCCCATATTTTGTGGAACACGTTAAGGATTTTGCTAATTTTTTTGCGAAAGGATTTTTTATATAATCGATTTTGCAGACGACTGTTTTTTTGTTACCATTTAAGCAGTTTGCAAACGACAATACTCCTTTTTTATCATAACTTTTCCTGGAAGCAAATAGATGCCATTTCTCTTTTTGCAGTTTTATCGAAGTGAGCTTAAATATGTCGATGAAAAATTCTGAGCATTACATCTATATGTATTGCACACGACATTACTAACTCCGAAGTTGTTTTTGAAATTTAAGAATTCTGATTTTGTTACCATAAAAACCCCTGAATTTTTATTATCTTTTTTAAGAACCAGTTGCTGCTTTATTTCTTTTTCAGTTATAGCGACGTAAATACATGTACGTGGGTGCAAAATTTTAATCCTAACATGCATTGCAAACGAAATAACTACCTCTGAATTTTGGCAATATCAATTCCTAGCTCGTAGAACTATTTTGAATTGCATGTCCCCTTTTTGCAGTGTTATCGTAGTAAATACATGTATGTCGATGCGAAATTTTGGCCATTTCATGTTTTGCAAACATAGCTACTTGTACCTCTGAATTTTGACGGTATCGTTTCGTAGAACCAAATTGTTGCTTTTCCTTTTTTGCAGTTATATAAGAGTAAATACCTCGATGCAAAATTCAGATCATTATCACGATTCCTTAACCTGCCACCGTAGCCATAAATACAATGTAAAAAAAAGTTTCGACTACTTCCGATTTAACACGAATTGACTGCACTATTGTATTGCGAACAAGGCGGTGGCCTTCGTCACTTCGTGTAATATTCAGTTGATATAAAAACAATAAAGTTCTAAATCTATGCATCTGGAATTGCTTTCGCAATTACTTCCTATGGTCGCAAGTTAAATATCCTTCCTCGTTTTCCTGTTATTCGACAATTCAACCTGAATACATTTTCGGAAATCTGCTCCAGTACTATATGGGCCACATGTTTATTGCAGGATTAATGTTAAACTCTTCGATGCACTTTAAGCAATCTGATGCCCCCATTACATAATGTATGATTAACATTTTAATCGGTGGTCCTAAGATGCCATCGTTCAATGGGATGCGGTGGGAATGGATAACTGGCGATGGGCGCCATGCTTTGGCGCCTTAAATCCCGCCTTTTCAGACCTGGTGCATAAATGCACATCAGCCAAACAACAAAAGGTCTTCTCTGCCCTCTTCGCCATTCTTTATCGATTATTTTCCGAGCCTGGATATTGCATGAAATTTCAAGCCACCTCCTTTGCTTTCTTATTGGTGAAACCAGATGCGAACCAATACGTTGCTTGCATCTGCAGGGTTTTTGCCAGCTTTTTTGTTCAACTTTTTCTAGGCCTACCGTTATTGATGGCATCTGGGATTTGCTGTTGCAAAGATTTTGAAAATCCATAGACAACTGATCAGGTTCTGGCGAAATTTAGGGAGTGGGTATGATCGAACGAGGGTGCCATAGGATCCATGGGTTTGCAGAGGGGTTCTGGCCTCTGGATGGCCCTTGGCGGTGGGTTAATGTCAAACTGGCTATGGGGTTGGTGGGTTATGGTTGTCTCTTGCCGTTTTAAATACGGATGATTTACTCGGTTGGAGGGGTGCCCATATGCCGGTAAAGGGCCTGCCACCGGCTTCTCGCGCTTCACTTAACTTCTTCACATTCTGGTTTCACTAAGAGAAGATTAGTGGTTTATCCTCCTGTAGCCTCATCGTAATGCTCGAGTGCCTCCATTTTTGGACAGATAAAATGGATGCTATGGGACACGGCAGAAATAGGGCCTGCAAGCCGCGCTTGTTAAAGCCTTGCCTCTATGCCCCTGACATTTTTATTCATAGTTAACACCAAGGTCGATTTGAACCCACGAAATTTGCTCACATTTAAATTCGAATAATGGTCTATGTAAGATACTGCAAGAACCCAGGTTGCCTTTGGCCCAGTTTGCTCGATGAGTGCTGAGGTTACTGGCATTGGATAAGTCATTAAAATCGCAGGCAGTTTTCCAGTATTACATTATAGTTTGTATCTTGTAAACAACTCATTTATAAATGTGGTGCAATTGTGTAAAACAAAAATTGAACATTCATTACTTCTGTCAATATAGACCAACATTAAAATTTCACAAACAAACTGCTATCAGTGATCTGGCCGATAAAAAACATGCATTATAGTAATGTAATTAGAAGTTCAGGAACGGTTATTCGGGCAGTTGCTTAATCTTGACTACCTCAAATTACAATGTATGTACTTTGTACAAATGTCAGAAACATGTCTTGTCATTTTTTTAAAATCTGTTCATGATGGCTAAGATGTAACTAATGTAACTAGGGTATAAACAGCTCATGAGGTTAATGAAGGCTTCACATTTCCCGAAATCAGTGTTTGGGAGATTGCAGCTAATTTCCAATTATTAAATATTTCGTTGGTATTTTGTGAGTAATAAAGAGTTTGAAGGTATCAATCTCTGCAGTTTCTCGTCTTTAAAATGAACCCGGAAACGAAATAAGGCTAAGTTCTTCGCACCTTTCGAAAGGTATTTTTAATTCAAATAATACGTGTTAAACATTTCCCCAGCACGTCGTTACATCCTTCCATTCAGTTTGACCCTGGTTGTCAACTAGGCCTATACATTGAAATCAAGCTCAAATGCCCTGGCATGGGGCTGGCAGTAATAACAATGGCGGACTATAAAAATTCATGGTCGCCACCAGATTTAGCCTATCAACAATTTACTTAAGTCGTCCACTTTGCATGGCATTCTTTTACGATCTTTCGGGGTCTGCAGTGAAATATGAAAAAAAAATCAATCCATTCCTATCGTTCCTAAAGCGTGTTTTTCTCCACCTTCCAAATTCAGATTTAAAACAATCGCGTCAGAAAGCGCCCCCTATACAGCATTTATTTATTGCCTGTTTTTTGTGATAGGAAATGGCGGGGAAATGTCCACTGTTCAATTACTGCCTGCGAAGACCCACGCCTTTGGAAGATTATCATCGCCCTGCCATTGTAAGAGACTACAATCGAACGGACTGTCAGACATTGGCCTAGGGGGAGCCCCTAACGCTGACAGTCCATGGGCATAGAACACGTTTAATACCAGAAGCGAAATTTCCCTTACACGATCCGCCATCAAAAGAAATCCAATCCTCTTTT
This sequence comes from Kryphioiulus occultus, assembly GCA_034687865.1. NCBI lineage: Eukaryota > Metazoa > Arthropoda > Diplopoda > Julida > Julidae > Kryphioiulus > Kryphioiulus occultus. The sequence continues at coordinate 24,124 of JAQGAF010000299.1, forward strand.
CCGCCCTCACAGTTGCCAGCAATGGCTTGGCTCGCCAAAGGTGGCGGCATTAGGGCCCTTTCCCAAAGCCTCACAATGTGAGAACGGAACTCGGGTTTAATCGACTTTTCACGGTCATTTTTCCACTGGACTCACCCCTGCCTGTGCATGCTCAACCTGAAAAAGGGATTCACTGTTGCCATTCAATCACTGGCTGCTCCCTCATGAATGTCAATGAGCTGCGCAGTCCATCAGATGGAATCATCTGAATGGTAACGAAAGTCCCCAATTTGTGATAAACAATTTCGAGCCAGTGAACTTATCGGTCGTTTACATGTCTTGATCGGAATCAGGATGGAAATTGCTCGTTAAAATGTGTTCGACTTTAAATGATGCACATGTTACATGTACATATTTGTATTCAGAACAAACGTTGTATATATAACTCGTCCAGTTGATCAATCATTGGCTGATCGAGTTTGGGCCCAAGGTTTGGGTCTTCTTGCATATACCTGTATGGTGAATATCCCAAATTCGTGACACATAGGATGTGAGTCCCAAATTTGTGATTTATCACAAGGAAAGACCGGAAGGGTTCGTCACGTACATGTATTCACGAGGTGTAACCTGATGTTATGAATCAGCGTGGCTCCTTGTGACTGGACAGGTTATTAAAACTAAAAAATAAAGAATTGGAACTAAATATGAATATCTGAAAATCTCTTATGGTATTCTCTTACTGAGTTGAATTTTATTGAAAGATGTGAAATTCCAAGAAGTGAAACTGACCAATAAGCTGGCCAATATTAAGCTAAAGATTTCGTTTATCATGGCCAACCAAAATGGTGCATCAGAACAAATCGATATTTCGTAAATGTATGACATCAATCTAATAATCAAATGCTCGTGGTTGCACCTTCTTTCAAGTTTACTTATAGAGCCATCTTTTTTATCCCTGCATTTTTTTCACATGTCATCAGTTCACATGGGGACATTAAGTATTATGCTATTATCTTTTGGAATATGAGTCATCGGATTAAAATGAAATAATATCATTTGTCATCCAGTTTTGTAAATTTGCCTACAGCGTTTTTCTTAGGAAAACTTGTTTTTGTTTGTCCAAAACCCATTATTTATGCTGAAATTTTGATATAGCAATTTGTTTCACTTCGAATCTTCATCTGAAAATGATGACTTATGCTGACAAAGTGGTTCTGAAAATCACAAAAAATGCGTTGATATAATATTTGAATGTCCCAATATACAGTACAGCCTTCTATATGGTGGCTTAAACTACGAATCAAATGCTAAACAAGCGTTTGATTGACACTATGTATGATATAGTATGCATTAAACTAAATTGAATTCAGTACAAAGTATGGAAACCCATCTTGGAAACCACTTGGAACCGTTTCCAATACGGTTTCCAAAACAGTTTCCAAGATGGCTTCCAAGATAGGTTTCCAAGACTTATTCGTGCTTTATAGTGCGAGTGGTGTGCCTGTCATCCAAGGAGCAACCCTTTGACGATTACTGCCTCTGCGTGGCTCCATATTGCATTATCGCAATATATTTTTATCGTCGCAAAGTTCGTTCTATATGCGCATTTTCGCACGCTCTTGATACGTTGCGCCCATCTGCGCGGCACAAATCTGAATTTGCAGGCGGGAAAGTGTTACTTTCGTATATATGATCTATGCATGGTGCGAGCAAGCCCCATTTGTTTAGCAATCTCGAATAAAGGGCCGTTTGGCAAAGGTCGTCCATGCATACAAAATGACAGAAACAGCCGAGGCAACATGGGAAATTGCCTCGCTGTAGTGAGTGTGAGGAAGACGTGCAAGTCACCGAGAATCACCAGCACACACATCCACATATGCCATTTATTAATTTTGCAACAACATTAGAGATATATATGAATTCCGCCATTTTTGTCAACACATCAGACACAAGCGTCATTTATTTTCATCAGGGAAACCGTCAATGCGGATGAATGCCTTCCAAAGTTCCATTTTTAGTCCTCCCCATATATATTTGCCGAGGATTCACGCTTATTTTAGGTGGCTGGGCCTGCATATCAAACCCAGGCTGAGTTTGGATGTTGCCGATGCCAGCGTTTTGAAAATCGCATATAAAAGCTAAATGAAATTTAGTAATGTGCATGAATATGAGAGAACGTAAATGCATGTTTCGAACGTGTTGGTCTGAATATTTTGCATCCAGATAGGCGCCTATATATTGATGCCAAAAGACGTTGAGAGCAGGGCTGTGAAACTGCCAATTTGAAAATTTTCTATAAAATGAAATACAGCGAAAGACATATACAGTAAGCCATAATAAAGACATAAGCCACCGCAACTATGGATTCACGCGTAGTTTTACAAATTTGCAAATCCTGATTAGTGTGCCATTGTCGTTCCAAAAAGCATAAGAAGACTAATTTGGCACTTTGTATGGAAGCGATGTCAAGTTATTCGTCTACATTTTAACAAGATTACGTGGTATATGTAGTCACGAACAGACGGAACAGTATCCACGACATTGAATCCAATGACAGTTTTACATTGGTATTATGCAGATTGTTGTTGCCTGAGGGAGGAACCAGCACATTGAACTTCTCTCTGATCAAACCTACAACTGTCTTTTGAAATATGATAAATGTAATTTATGATTATAATTCCCTGATTTTTATTGAATACAATAAGAACCCGGAATATGCATTATTGACTTTCACCGGTTCCGTGACATTTTGTGAGCTACTTTTGTGTAAATAAACTGTCTGTACTACAGGATAGTCCCTCCTGGTGTCCCGCACCAGATTGGGCGCTGAGAGAGTTTGACTTCTCCTAAAGGCTCGCATGCTATCAGTGATTGCCTGCCGTTAGGGCAGCTAAATAAAGAAATCCCATTTTAGATTAAGTTAGGTAAGGATAAGGTAAGATGCTGTAGGTTAGGTTAAGATAAACACACCAAAAATCCTAAGTATAACAACAAAAGCAACAAAGAATAAATTGCGACAACTAGGATGTTGCGCACATTTGGAGAAGGGCCTATTCTATAGTATATCCAACCTAATTTATTTAGACATTAATATGATTACATTTTTATCCAACGTGCATACGACCAATTCTTACAAATCATCTTTCGAAATTAATTTGTATATTAAGATCCATTGAAAGGAGCATCTTGAAGATGGAATATCAACGATACTGTTCCTTCCCACAAAGCTTAGTTGACAGTCTGGCTATTTTAATTACGATTGATTTGACCAATATATGATATGTCGATTTCATTTATACGTAGAAAAGGGACTGAAGATGACTAGTGGGATTGCAGTAGGCCTAGATCGTACTGTAGAATAGAAATAGAAATTGACAAATTGCATTAATATCTAAGTCCACGTTGTCGACCATATGAAGTGGAAAGGACGCTAAGGAGAGAGACGAATTTTGCCCTGCACCAGATTTGATAGCCATGAAATTTTCCATCTGGCGAAGCATCCATGCACCGCTCTACGCTATAGGTCGGATGCTATCAATGCCAGCTGTTAACTTCTAACAAATCACTCTAATACCAAAGTCAGGGAAATAGAGAGAGAGAAAAAAGCAGTGGATAGATAGCGAACGACAACTAAGGAATCCATTGAAGGGTATTGGCGTATGTACGGATGTGGAGCAAAAACTTTGGACCAAGACTATGGGCAAAAGCATCTCTGGAAGCGAACTTTCATGTATATAAATATAGAGAAAACGTCCAGCATCCGTTTCTGTCTGAGAAACCATTTGTCATAAATGGCAAACCGAGTGTGGGCCACTGCTGGCAACCGTTCTCGGTCTCCAATCAGATTGTTGATACAGTTATGCCAGAGATGGAGTTTTGCAATATTGACAATTCAGTTCTATATTGGACTAAGAGATATTGGCGAGATAAGGTACCTCCTTGCCTGGGCACTTCTGTAATTTAACATCCTGAAATTATTGGGCTGACCTCACAAGTTGTATCAATAGCACGAGCAATAGTGTTACATCAAGACTAATTTGACCGATTAATCCTTAGACAATATCAAATAAATATTTTGCTTATTTACAGTATAAGCAGTAAACAAACTGGTATCTATTTCTCGTGAATTGTGACAGTTTGAGTTAATGGCAAGAGCAATAGAATTACAGCTAGATTAATTGGCTGATTATAATCAATAGACGCCGCCGAGCCAAAATTGCTCATTTACAGTACAAGCATTAAATAATCTGGGGATCTACATGTACAATGTATTTCTCCTGTTTATTTTGTATTAAAAGATGAACAATCTTTAATATTCTAAAATCAAATTGTTGATACTGTACCGTACATGTAGTTACATGTATGCCAGAGATGACGTTTTGCAATATTGACAATTCATTGCCATTTTTACCTTTTTCTGATGTGCATTGAACGTGGGTGAACAGAACTATGCCATAATGTTCAGAAACCAATTAATTCATTAACATACATGTAAAATACATCAAATGGCATAAGGATTGAGGACAGAAACGTTACCTTGAAATAATTGACGAATATAATTGACTACATAGGAAACATTATTAGTGTATTTTGTCCACTCTGTTACTTTTCATACTTTGACATTTTTTTTGAAAATCTTCAGCAGTCAACGTCCTATTATCTCATCCGCGCCCATGGTGAGGAGGTTGGACGGTTTTCAAGATGGATTGAATTTATATTTTTATATGGGAAGGGAGCAGACAATTTACGCCACACGTTGCCATATAATGCATCCGGCATATCCAATGGCACTGAGGCGAAAGTTTTATTTATTAGACTCCTGACATTTTCATTTGGCTTGTCACGAGGGCTGGTCGTCCGAGGGCACCACGGTCTACCTAGTTTTTTTTCCCAATGTCCTTTCTGCATGATTTGATTCAATATCTGCGATGATGGTTTGGTCGATGTACATTGCCCATTTACCCTCTTATCTATCTGTGCAAAATGCTATTCTGTTTCCACGATACATTGTCAGATAATGATGGGAGACTAAACGGATGTGGCGCTTCTTAATATAACTCCACTGTATGCTCGTCACACCGTTTTGCCCCCAATAATCATGACAAAAGCTGTGCAAACACATCTGATGTCTAAATTTCAATTATTCCCCCTGCCTAATACTGTGACGGTGCAGTCCATAAGCCTAATTATGGCAAGCTGTTCCTAAAGGAAGGAATCTATTTTCTATGGCATATTCAGCTGATGCTGACGTCCACCATGGACATTAAACCATTATGCAATTTAAAATAAGGCGGGCTCTTCAATGGTCAGGATGATTCGTGTGAATGGATTCATCACACGTAGCAGAAATTCACCCCCTGCATGTGTTTGCATAAGCTGTGATCTATGCCGAAATTTGGGTCCCATCCAAAAAGTGATATATTGACATCAAAGAAATAACGATGTGGCCTGATAACAACCATGAAAGATGTAAATAAACAGGCAGCTAAAAGACAATACCATTTCACGTCGGGTTTCTTTTTGTGTGGCAACCCTCGATCATTTTTCTACTCATTGATTTTGTATCAAAGGTGATGGGAAAAATTGCGCAATTGACGCAATTTTGCCAGGCATTGTTACTTCTCTAGTTAATGTAATACTTGTCAAAAGTATTACAATAGAACACGGCAGCACATGGTGCTTGATGGCCTCGTTGAAATTGAACCTTTCGTGTATGTGCCACTAAAGGGAAACGATGACTGAAAAAGTTATTTTCGATTACCTAAATTTCACCCTACTTAAGATACATGTGCAAGCATTGTTCGCGTTATTAGCATTAAAATAAAATAACATTCGTTCGTACAGCTGTAGCAGTGTTTGCAACAAATCAGTATATCCCTGCTTCCTAAACCAGTAGGTAAATTACCCAAAATTGGGTGATTTTTCTTTGGGTAACGACGAGTAGTATATAATGACATACTTTTGAGATTTGTAGAACATATCATATTTAAATTTGACATACTATATTCATAAGGAAAAATCCCTTTTGTCTCATAAGTTCTACTTTTTCTTCATCCTGAAAATGCCAGTTAACTGTTTGACATCTTCTTATATACTACTACGACATTCACCTTTATTTCACATTAAAATTTACCTCTTAAGTACTCTGAAGAAAATTATCAGTGTATACCAATAGGTATTAGTAGGGTATGTGCACATACTATGAATACTATAAAATAGTCTAACAAATAATTAGTATTATATTTAATAACGTTTTTAATGATAATGTAATATTTTGTCTGAGTTGGGTTTTAGATAAGCGATTTTGGGTAACAAGGACTTTGACTTTGCAGTTTTTGGGTAATGCAGGATGGCGAACAAGATACTAAAACACCTTGTACATTGTGTTGTCAAACTGCATGTAGTAAGTTAAAGGCTGACAGTCAATACCTTTGTACAGTTGCAGTTTGACACCACTTTTGTTCTTTTACCGTATACGTATACTGCATTCTAAAAATTTGTTTGAAACTGTTTGAAAAAAACCTAAAATAATCCTTAACTTATCTCCAGATGGTCTACGCCTAAAATAGTCCTATATATTTCTCCGAAAAAGTTTCAAAAAGTCCTAATTTGTAAACTTGGAATTTGTTTGCCACCCTGTAATTAAGGGAAAAGTTTGGGAACCACTGTTCAGTATAGTTGTAGCTCAAAGAATAGCTTTGATAATGTTGATGCATGAAGAGCTTTAAAAATGAACTGACATATCTTCGAAAATCCTGTTCAGTTTTAAGCAAATGTTCAAGACCATTGAGTGTTTGCGCCAGAAATACAGTGTACATGAAATCTATATGAGGTATAGGCTACAACATGAGTGACGTTTCTCTTTCATTCCACCATAGCTAGTGCTTTTGTATCGTCGATTTTTACATATGTATTTTGAAGACGGCACGTTTTTCTATCATAACATCCGATCTTTGTACTTGCAGAGATTTATGAACCATTTCTATGGAGTCTGGTGCAGTAATGAAAACAATATTCTTTCCGATGGCACAACAAATCATCTTGACTCTCTAACTTAATGTCGCCATCCTGGGGGTTATTCCGTTGTCCTCCTCACTTACCAAGTATTATCTTTTCACTCGGCATCGTGATTTCCTCCTCCATCAACAGCGATTTGGCTTTTCTCTTATTTCGATGCCTTTCCAATAAAACGTTTCACGAGCATCTGACCATACAGATATTGCTTCGAAAGCTGTTGTATAAAATACAATTTTGACTCAGTCTGTTGAAGAATTTCAAATAGCCATTGCTCGTGTTTTCTATGCACATAATAAACAGCAACAGTTGGCCCTAAATGGACCTAGTAGGTGGGCAGTGGCTTTAATGGCCTTCTGAAATGACACGATTTTGTGCACTATAGATCCCCTCTGCGTACGTTATGAGATATCATTTCTGACATTGTTTCCTATGATCTTTGAACACATAGCCATTTGATGATCTTGGCTGGTTCGGTTTATGGTGTAAGCATGCAGGTATGGGCGGTGATTTACTCGAACCCTGTATGTAGTCCTCTATTTTGGATGATGTCTGACGCATGCATTCAATGGGGTTGAACCTTCGATGAAATCCCCTTGTACATGTCCAATAAAATTTGTAGCTTTACGCTGCATGTGATGAGAAATCGTGAGATTTTGAAATTTTGCTGCTTGGATAGTCATTGATGGTTGTCCAAACGCCTCCTATTTGAACTGCAATGCTGTAGTTGCGTTGGCTTTGTGGATGCAGAACCACTCGGGTGATATTTCCGATAAATAAAGTTGCTTTATAAAAACATAAATTCCTTCTGAATTCACTTCATGTTACATGTAACTATTGACCAACACCAATTTTAAAGCTTCAGTGGATTCGCAATCCTTGTGTTTGATATGAACTTAGAGTGTAGAGCTCAAGTCTACAAATATATGTTATTTGGAAAACACTCCATATACGAATCATTTAAAAATAAATGGTGCACTCTTTCATCGCACTTTTAGCTAACGTTATACAGCCGTGCCAACTTTTATAGACGTCAAAATTAGCCATAATGCTGGAAAACAATTCTGGTTTTCGATACTTAAACTTTGCCAAAATTTATTGACTGGTTGGAGTTTTGGGGCTATGTTTCTTTGGAATTAAGTTAGACTTTTCAAGCGTATTTTGGGGAATTTTACAAAAAGGACACATGTGAGATTCAGCCAATCAAATGGAAGAAAACAGGTTGAGGGAGTGGAAGTGCTTATTGTTGGAACTGAATAGTTAATGTATGATAGAAACTGTCTGCGACATTTAACCAAATAATTACACTTATGGATACCCGGTAACTTCACTTTTTATTTAGTTACGTGTATATTCTTTTAAACACCCGTTTTACCAAAATGACTCACTGTATTTTAATTGGCGACTGAAGCTGAATTCTCCATAGGACTTATTTGTTGTATGCATTATCACTCAGATTTGCTGCACAATTGCCATAAATTCTTTGCATAATTTTGGTTTGGCAAATGATTAGGGGGTATGCTTCATATGACTTAAAGCTGCTGCGGTTTGATTAATACGTATGAATGGCTTACACTGGGTCAAAAAGGGAACTAAACGCCTAAGGGGTGGTTTGTCAATAGCTACATTCGAAAGGCATAATCCTTACGAAGGCAATGGGATTTTGCTGATGTAACCGATGCTAACGGATTTTTAGCAAATCGCATCCAAACGTACGAGTCCATTGAAAACATTTTCGAAATATGAAAATAAAAGAGAGATAATAGCCCTAAAGAACTCATGCAGGATTGATTGCGATCCTGGCTGCTCAATGTCAACAGTTCATCCCCCACACAACCACTCTCACTCTGTTCCATATAGCACAAAGTTTCATCTATGGTGAAAATTCTGAACAGAAAGTAATCCATGGAAGCAACATCCCTGTTCTATAGGGAACACATGTTCTGATCATAAATTTTCTTGTCCTTTTCAATTTCTGTCATTCGTGTCCCTATATTCTGTATGATGATTCTCAAATCACATGATGAATGATGTCCAATGGGAAGACATCTGAAAAGCTCTGACCCTTCCTATGTTATATCCTTCCCTCGGACCTGAATGAATGCCAAGTACACGGGCATCCACTATGGAGGATGCTATATAGCGTCAGAAGCGTAACTAATGCCAAACAAAAGTCTCTTGCTCATTCATCGTTCCTGCTCAGCCTGTTGCCCATTGAGCCCATTGACACCCCTGGAAAACCCTAAATCGAAACGCTGATGTCTATATATAAATTTCGGGACTGATATGTTTCTGAACCCTTGTTCAACCCCTCGCATGGCTCATTGGGTCAGCATAATAAAGCTCATTACACTAAAATCATTGTCTGGGAGGAATGCAGTCATCACCATTAGCTACTGACAAATTGACTTTTCCTAATTGTGGCTTATTGTTGGCAAAACCACAATGCGCTTGCATGCTCTTAAAAAGCCACAACAGTTTGTATTTATTTGTTGTTTTTGATACTGTACTTACTGTTTCTAACACATTTCATGAAAACACCTTGTTTGTGGTGGTTTTACTTGTACTGCAGACATTCTGCACCCATCATCCAAATTTGAAATTGTAGTATAACTAACGAAGTTATGGCGAAAACATGTTATACATGTTTGCCAAATGTGAAAGACACGTTTGCATTGTCAATTGAGCAAATATTTGAAATTATTATCCATATGTTGAATACATGTATTACTTCATGGATGCCTGTAAATAACCTGTCAATATCCGCAAAGGTCAGTTTGAAATGCCTTGACGTGTGTCACATATTGAGAAGCGGATATTTGCAAAAGCCTTGGCTAAACATGTTAAAACACGTTTTAAATTTCATATGCATATTTATTTGCATGAAGGCATTTTCATGCACACTTACTAGCAATTTGTGACGTAGTGGCAAACAAATTCTAAATTTTCCAATTTAGGACGTTTTTGGAGAAATATTAAGGACTATTTTAGGATCTTTGAAGTTAAAGTAAGTAATATTTTAGGATTTTTTCAAACACCTTTTTTTTTGATGTACAGCATTCTATAGAATGCAGTATTTTCGATCGTTATTCATCTTTGTTACAAAACGATATTAAAAGAACAAAAGTGGTGTCAAACTGCATCTGAACCAATCTAAAGGCGTCAGCATTTAACTTAGTACTGGTAGTCTGACAACACAATGTACAGGGCGTTTTAGGACATTTGGGACTTTTTATTTTTTGGTACGTTTTGGGACTTCTTGGCCACCCTGTATACAGTACACTGTCCATGTACTGATATGGCGTTTGCAATTTGTACGGCATACTTAAGTATTTCGGATAAGTTGTATAATTATTCGCTGCAAATAGGTTATTCGAACGCATTTCACATACCCAGTTACATTTTTACGTATGGTTAACATTTTCTTTGAAACTATTTCACACACTCGCATGCATACCATAGGCGGAGGCCTGCTGAGAATAAAGAAAATATTGCTTTTTGAAAATATGATAACACAGACTGTTTAAGCTACGTGTGGCGGTTTCTCACGTCTGAAAATCGCATAATGTGAAATAATAACCGGCCATGGACATGAAAAGTTTATCGATGATATTCCCATGAACCCCTGCAAACACCAGGAACACTGGGTGGCTGCAGGAAGCCTCTGTCATCGCCATGCAGCAAGAACTCCATGGCGTTATTTTTAGCAAATTTCATCCTCTGGGACACAAAGAATAAGTCGAGGCATAAAGGTTATGGTATTGGCCCCGACCCGCCGTGCCCTCGCACCTAACAACTTTCTAAACAATGGCACTTCCTCAGACTAAGGAAGTGAAGAAAAAACAAGTTGAATGGGAAAAAAAGGTGCTGCGAGGGTGTATGCGTACATGTACAACAAACACGACAATCAATTGGCATATTAATTCAGAAAGATGCGTTCAATGGGAAACGACTCTGCGCCGCAGAATGCAATTTTTGCAAATGCAAATGAGGGTGATCCTCCTGTCTTCGTACCAGGGTGGACTTTTGGGGACACGTACATGTATATTTCCTGGTGCGCTGGAAACTGTTGACATACACTGTAGAACTGTTCTCTTGGACATTACATTGGGCTGATGAATCACGTGCATGGCATATCTTTGCTGATCAGATAGTATGGTATACAATGAAACTTCGAATAGACGGATGACGGAATACATACATACATTAGTGTACACATGTATGCATACCTGTGTTTATTTTAAAAGTCTGTCAGTTTGTAAGAAAGAATATTTTCAAAATTCTCTAAAAATACGATACAAACATCGAAACTGACAATTTACCAACATTATAATCAGTAATACTACAAATTTAAAGAAAATATATCTAAAATTAAACAAATGATTTTGTTGATCTTTGATCCAATTAAAAGCAAACGGATATCAAATTATTTTTTACATACAGGAAAGGTTTCGTTCAGTTGCAATAAGCTATTGTCTAATATCAATTAAATTCAACTCAGTACCTATACAATCATTTATCTGTCTGAATACCGTGTGATAGGGGGGGGTGTACTCCGTCAGTCCAATTTAATCGGCAATTACCATCGCAACAATTATCACCATCGTCATCGTAAAATTGAATTTTTTGAAGCTTAATGCTGTCCTTCGCAGACAGATAAACTGATTATGTTAAATTCAGTGAAAATTGCGACGTTAATTTGCCATGACACCCAAACAAAGGCTATGAAGAAAACCGTTTACTTCCGTGCATACCATGTTTTTGATGTAGCCAATGTAAATTCGTGCGATGTACTCCATCGGATGTGAAACTCATTGTGATTTTCAAGTACAAAACAGCTTATACATGATGAGAGGTTCATTCTATATTCATAAGTGCACCATGGCTTGGACTAGCAAACGTAATGATGTGGGTTTACTGTTTAAACCGTGCTAAAGAAAGCAGGTTTGGACATTCAAGAGCCATGTTATGATGGCAAAAAAGGCATTTGGTGCTTCGTCTATTCGATTTTTCCGACCCCTTCCGATTTAGCCATCGAGTGGTTTATCAGTTAGAAAAACAACAAGTTTTCGAGAGGATTTAAAGAGCGAGCAGCTGGCTGGAAGCATTGTTAGCCATGGTCATAGAAGGTTTAAAAATATCATGACTTCAGTATCGAACATAAAGCCATCTTACATTTAAACACAAGACCTACAGTATATGAATATTGATTCATTTGATATACTCTGTATGTGTAAGCGGAGAGCTCATGCTTTGATCGAGTTTTCGGAGACTTTACCAAAATAACTCAAATATGTAAATCTGAAATATGTATTTGAGGATAATTTCGACTGTCATTACGTTGCCTAGAATTCCACGTCTATACTAATAGGTTATTTCTTTTGATGTGTCCACGATTGCTTCCCATTGACGTAAAATTTCCCCTTTGGCATGTCAACGTCGAAGTCCCAATTATAAATTAGCTAGAAGGTTACTAAAGGACATTTCATTGTAAATTTGGAAAATGCGTTTTTCAATGCGTGCCCCTGGACGTCCATGGTAATTCCCAGCTTTTAAATTAGCAAACCAGAAAGGAAAAAAAGCCCACAAACTACTTTCTTTGGCAGCCAGCGAGTAGTCTCAATGCCGAATATGTCAACACTTTTTCATATCTAGATACCGTGCATTCAAATTTATTATACTTTTTTTTCTCTCCTCTGCCAGCGATTTCTCTCTTTGCCATTGCTTGTGTTTCATGCTGCGCTTTTCATCCTGAATGAGTTTAATATAAAACGGGACAATGCCTTCGAGTTTGCAATGGACAAGAGCGACGGGTCCTTTATTGTCATCCAGTAACGAGAAAAAAAACGTCCCTTCCCGATGCTATAGGCCAACGGATGGGCAACAATGTACAACGTAGAGAAAATGCGAGGCATAAAATTGTGAAGCGTCAAGTTAAGGTCCTTTGATGTCTTTATTTATTAGCGGGAGTGTGTACTCGTGAGGGAGCTACTGTACGTCTGTGGTGCTGATGAGGTTGGGACAGAGCAAGGGGGCCCATAGACAAAGTCACGAGGGTGGTACTGGCCCCAAGGAGGGGTAGATAGCCCGAGGAGAAGAGGCAAACATCCAAGACCCCTTTATGAATAGTCGCCACTTTTTCAATGCCCACCCCTGACCAACAGAGCTGCAACTCTGTCATATACAGGTGCTGGAAAATATAATCAGGCAAGGGGGACCCATCCCATACAGGGGTCTGCTCTCATGCTGCATCTATGGGACCAAAAGCAGACGTTGGTGCAACGTGGTTCAACAACAACTGCCAAGCAATCAGGAGGGAAAAAAGCAGAATTTCTCGATGCCATACAATTTGAAAGAGATCAGAGTTATCAGTCGACAGGTACATCCTCCTTTTCATGGTATTGAAAAGGGCACTTTTCGTAAATTGGCCATCAACTGCCTGGGTTATCTCGCAGGTCAAGTCAATTGGAAGATGACTTTCGGTGCATGGGTTCAACGTCACCCTGGATACAGAGCATGCCTAAACATTGCGAACTATGAAAACAACACGGGAGTGTCGAAAATGCGTAATGCATACCCCCATTCAATGCCAATAAGAAAAGGTAATTTCACGTGACTTTATAGGTCTGTCGGGAGAAATACACGAAAATAATTCAAAAGAAATTTGCCGTGTATGCGAGTTTGATCACGTTCTCGCCTTATGGAAACTACCCCAAATTTAGGGGTGAGCAATTTAATGTGCGAAAGGAACAATACGAAGGGATTTTATGACACAAAAACAGCCAAATGCCCGGATATACATCACTCAACACCTGGCCATTTAATTCGTGGCAACATTCGGATCTTATAACTCTTTAAAAGCGAATAACAATCGAAGAACAATGACAACTAACCACCCACTCAGCATCCACTACGTCTTCGATGACGGATGGACAGTTGACCACCTGAAAAATTGACGCTGTTGGGACATCCTAATTTGGTGCAGAGAATCTAAACGAAAACACAGTGACCGAACTTATCATTACAATCCACTTTCGAGCCCATTCGGATTCACACTTTCGGTATCATTTTTTGCATGTCATCAGACGTTTGAATTCTCTTCAGAGGACATCATTAAGCTCCAAGACATTCATAACAATTTCATCCACCGTAATATTAATAGCTGCCGAATAAATTGAGTTGATGGATTATACACACCCTACTACAAGGTATTCAGGCAGATAAATGATTGTAGGGTACCGAGTTGAATTGGACTGATATCAGGCTATAGCTTATTGCGACTGAACGCAAACTTTCCTGTAAACAATAATTTAAAATCTGTTTGCTTTTAACTGGATTAAGGATTACAACAAAATCAGTTGTTTAATGTTATATTATTTTTTTTTCAATTTTTACTATTATTGCTTATAATGCTGGTAAATTGTCAGTTTCGATGCTTGTATCGTATTTTTAGAGAATTTTTCAGTTTTTTTTTCAAATTTTTCTTTTTGTCAGTACATTACAAAATAATTTCAATTTCGATTGCTGTTCAACAAAATCGATTGTTTCGTTTTAGATATATTTTCTTTTAATTTGTCATATTACTTATATGATGTTTGCCAATTGATAATGTTTTAGAGAATCTTTCGATATTTTTCTTATTGTTAGCGTTTTGTTCCAAGAACCGGAAAATATTCTTACTCTATGTGAAGCTTATGTCCCTTTTCTGACCATTTTTATAGAAAATTGAAACGTAAGCTGGAAATGAAAATGTATTCCATCACGTTTTTATCCAAGTTTTCAAACTAGCTTAAACATTGCATTAACTTACATCACCAGCTTGTGTGGCCAAGATTATTAGTACTTGAAAATAAGTGAAACTTAGAGGTTGATGATATTAAGAGGTGGCACCGCAAGTTTCAAATTCAAATTCGACATTTGCGTTTAAAAGAAACATAATGAAAGCAATGCAACATATTTCTGCACCTCTCCCCCACTAAAGTTGCCTTATTTTGCCCCCATAAATTCGCCCATACTCGTTTATAAATCAGAATTTCTCTGAGGACTACCATCCCCCGTTCCCCTAGCTGTATCTCTTTTGTAGGGATGGTAAATCAAAAGCAAAAGATGCGGCCCATTCACGGTTATCAAAAGTGATATAGGGGGGTCCGCATTACAATTGGCAGGGCTGGCTGAAAGGACGACACCCGGCATGGGGCCTGAATAGGACATGTCAGCCATTTTCTGTGACGTTAACGTCTCTATCGGGGCTCCTATAGACCAGAGGCAGTCATTTTTCACTTTGGGGTCATCCACCATTTTCTGGTGTGTTTTGCCGAAGCAACTGAAACCGTGGACACTTTCTCGCTGAAGGCGTAGCCCTTACTCCAAGGGCATCATTATCATCATCGTCGAGCATTTAACTTGGCTCATTGTGTCCTGAATTGCTTAGGAGCTGGCTCGGGGAATGCAGCCACCAAAGGACCACAGGGGTTACCTTCCCGTTCCCCATTTTCATATTATCGGACGTGATAATTTAAATTCTTGAGAAAGCCGTAGGAGGAGACGTTTTCAAAGACTAGTTAACCTTAAAAACGATCCTAGCTCTAATTCACTCAGCTGGCTCAGTGGCTCGACACTAGTGTCCATGCAAGACAGTGGCTGCAATAGTGCAATTTATGTCATGGGCATTCGTTAAAAAATCTCTGAATGAATGTCTGAACCCATGTGCACCATTTGCGGGACAATGGTCAAACACCTTCTAACATTTCAGATCACCTTTTCCCACTTGGCTCTTTTTCCAATCCTCCTTTTTCTGGAGACTGGGACCCCATTGGTGGGTATCAGTCTCATGACCCAGGCTTCAGGAACTAGGGGCATCCGTCCCATGGCTTCACTAGGTCGCAATTCATGCATGCAAAGTGGTCGAGCCCCCTGTGGCAAAACGAGCGTAAAGCCAAAAACCACTAATGTAAACAGGGATTAATGGGAGAAATGAAGTTGAAAACCATAAAGTAACTACTGCTGGATGCTACGAATTCCCCCAAGGCTATAATTTAAAACGCAGGCTGCATATGGACGATTTTGTGATGCAGGATGACAACGAAATTAAAATGTATATGTAATGGAGGGTAAATTAAACTTCTCAAGACTTGCCACTGAATTAATGTTTAAGATTTCTATCGATTGTATGCTTTATCGAATGGAGGTAACGCAACTGCAAAGTTACTTTTTCCAATACAAGTATATGCAAGCGAATAACTTTGACAATTAACAACAGTCCTGCTTCCCAAACCTGGGTAAATTAACCAAAATTGGGTAAAAGTGGGTTTTCTTTGAGTGAATTGGGTAAAATTGACTTTCTGATAAGCAGTGCATAATAAGCGTATACATGTACTGTAGAACTCTAAAGCTATCTTAACAAGTATTTATAATATTTGCTTATAATATAATGAATATTTTACCTAAATTATGTAATACTGACTTACTGATAAGTAGTTTTGGGTAACGAGAAGTTTCTGATAAGCGGTTTTTTGTTGGGTAACGATGGGAAAAGTTTTGTGAGGCTGGGGAATAATCCTACAGGTGTGACGTGATGTATAACAATTCGTTAAGCTGGACACTGACATTTTATAACTTAAATTCACCTGAGTAGAACAGATCGCAGCATTCGATATGTGTTTTTGAATGAATTTTGTTGATTTACTTTTTCAATAAAAAAGAAAGTTCATTTGGTAAAATTGAACTATTTTTCGACAGTTTGTGTCCATATTGACTTTTTCACAATCACTGTCGCACAACCCGGTGAAGCAGTAAAATAACTATAATGCCTATACTGTATTTTTTATCGTAAAAATGTTACGCAGTAAAACTTCCTAACGTCATTATAAATAACTGAAGATAATCATTCAAATCGAACCAGTTACGCCTAGTGGATTAGATTCCAATACATGTATCAAATTCCTTCTGGCAGGTGCCTACGTGCCACGAAGTTGTTCTCACGAATTACACGAAATTGGGTGTCCGAAAAATAAATGTATGCATACTGTAATAGTCTTTCGCTCTCCAGAACTTAAATTTACCAGATGCACAAATTATGTCAAACAACTTTTTCTGCGAGCATATGAACCTATCAAAAATGATAGTGCCATTAATAGAATAGCCTATATTCACTGCCATGATTTCAGTTTAATCTCGTTATTCCAACGAATTGGCTAATCTCCAGTTAACTTCTAGACGAATTTCATTTGTCTCCGGAATAATTTGATTGAGGAGTGCACTTCATTAATTGGTTAACAATCGAGTGCAACGCCCCACGTAAGTGAATCGGTGCGTATTCTCATATTATCTTTGAAATCTTAATTTTGCCCGTGGAACCTTTGAATGACTCTGCAGGGCAAAAGCGAGAGGTAATATTGGAATGTCTTCTTACCTGCGCAATTTCCCAGGCAAATTGTCGATCCAAAGGTAAAGGGCGTATTTTGCCTATAAACGGTCCGAAATGGGTTCCCGAAGGTATCTTGACTTTGGTCCAAACGCCAAGAGTTAGTCCTAGTCCTAATCCGAGGCTTTGCCACGCGGTCACTTCCTGGGAAGGACACTGGGACTGACCCAAGTAGAGTTCGGATGGCATTATGCTTTGGTCGAGCACATAGAGAGAGGAGGGCACCAGACCACCTACAGATGAATTGTTGCGGGTCAGTTTGGGAGGAGTTTCCATGGCAATCGAGGTGGTGGCGCTGTCTTCCACCCCCTCGCCGTCCCCTTGGTCCTCCTGGCAGTCGCTGTCTAATCGGACCGAATCGCCACTGCTCGTATACTCAATGTCAGATTCGCCTCCACCTGTACGACAAAAATCTTGCTCTTAGTCTCGGTATTCAATGGGCGACCCTCGCCTGCAACTTCCAATGTACTGTAACGGGTGTCTTATGGACTCCACTTGTTGCCTCTGGGACGTTCGCGAGGCAATGCATGGCCCATGGGACAGACACTTAGTGATTCGGAACCAGTTTGCAAATGCTAATTCTAGACCATGTACAAATGAATGATGAAACTATATATTAGATTGGAATCTTCTCCCTGATTTAAATAACACTAACTTGTTTGCTATGAACAAGTTATGAATGGGGCTAGCACTTCCTACTCGGTTTTTTGGCACTATTGCTGCCTCCATTGGCGTTTCAGAGGCCATTTCCTCCATCCACTGTCACACCACCTTTCACCCCTGGACTGTCTCCTCCCAACTTCAATGTCAGATGTTATGAAGAACTTTTATGAAGAACCCTTCACATACTGGACGTGTGCCACACATTCATGCAATATTAATGCTGGACCTCGGGCTGTTTGATGTTGGTTTTCCTCCTTTCCTAGCTCTCAATCAGTTCATCATTAAACATCTGCTGGGCCCAGTTTTGCAAGAAGTTGTCAAATTTGAAATTCTGATAAAAATTCATTCGCGACTCTAGTATTGCCAGTCAAATCTCCACGGTGAACCAATCAGGAAGGAGGAAACAACTGAAATCGTGTTTGCACTCATAATTTCAGAGGGATTTTTTTTATTAAACTGGAATAGTTTTTGTTACACCATCAAGGTAGGCCTAATGCTAATTCAGGAAATTGCTAAAATTATGAAATGAGTGATGAATCATTGTTCTAAAACATGGGTGTCTACCGATCATGGAAAAGTCGAGAAATTTTCATCAGGGTAATGGAATTTTTGCCTGTGATTGATTCCCAAAATAAAAAATCTAGGTTAAAATTCATAATATGTCATCCAATTTCCCAAAAAAATGTCGTCCACTTTATTATTGTGGTAGAGAATGTTTCTGAAAATCACTTTAGTGATGACAAAATTTAAATGGCCCCAAATTCAGTAGGCATCAAATACCATCCATAGACACCTTGTAATACGAGAACTTGCATCTGTATACAGTGCATAAAGTCCGAAAAATTGCCTCGAAAATATATAGTAATACAGCAATTATAAAATCTTCTCGTTTTTCATTTTTAACGATGAAATCAATGAAGTATCTTTTACCTTTTGGTTAGTTTCATGTACTCAGGATTGCCCATGATTACACCACGGTGGTTAATTTAAAAAATGATTAATCCAGCTCCAAATAATATTGATTTTGACAATGCTGCGACTTCTCAGATTTAATTTCAGTGCATGTCAAATTGAAGACTTTTGTGAATAAGCTTAATAAATTTCTGTATAAAAAGGGAATTTTTAATTATCATTAATTTCCTTTTAAATTAAATTTCATTTGAGGAATAACAGATCATCATGGAATGCAAACTTTTAACATTTTACAGTTCAAATATTCCAAAAAAAATACCATTCTGCCAATGATAAAGAAATTGTATTTCCTGCAATTCAGTCTTCCAGCCATTGCAAACATGAAGGAAGCTTTTTCGCCCATAATAAATGTAAGCAAATTCGACCAGTCCGTTTCATGAAATTATTTGTTCTGGGTTTGTAATTGCAGGATTCAAGTTCAACGACTGGGTCTGGCGCATTTACATGTATAACGTTCTGTCTGTACGGGGTCTGTGACAAAAGCTGTTAGTTCTTGGAGTTTTGGCAAAAATTCCGAGTTAAATCGCCTTATGCAACCTATGGGTTCGTGAAACCATATTGAATAAGCCGTGTATATGAGAGATTTATTTGCCTAGGGAGTCTTTGGTCAGCCCTGCCCCTCGCTGCATTCCCTTATTGTCGTCTGGTATCCGTCGTTACCTTTTTTCACCTAAGGTCTGCGACCTGTACCCAAAGATGGCTGTAGCCTTCTTATTCTCTCACCACTCGATTTTATCCCCCCACCCTTCCTCAAACAAACAGTATATTCCACGTGAAACTAAGTTATTTTCAAGGTTTCTTAAATCTCCTCGAGTCATCATCAAAACTGTTCAAAGCTTCCGACAATATCAATGTAGACGAACTCGTCATGGCTGTGTAAACTTTGTAGGGCACACACCTTTTACACCTGCTGATGTCCAATATAGCTCTTTCCTGCCGTCTTCTATATGTACAAAAGCTTTTAGCTAAGTTTTGCACTTTTGAAAACCGAGAAATCTCCACTAATCAACAAAGCCTTATCTAAAAACTTAAATCCTGTGTATACGAGCAACAGGTTTACAACAGCGGGCTGTTTCTCTGTGCCATAAAAACAGTTTTCTTTTGAGACACTTTAAGCCATCTTCCCATGCACTCTCTACATGCATTATCAACTTTTTTTCAAATGTAATCTTTGTAAACACGGACCTATTAGTAGTTTTAACGCCAAATCCTGTCCTTTTCATTTGTTTTAGGCCTACTTTGCCAGTGTTGGGTGTTGGAATCTTAATCCAAGCTCTGATAAATGGCTTACTTTCGCCCAAAAATTCCTACGAACTCTGTTCCGAAGCACGATAATAATACATGGCCAATGTGAAAGGTCACCTGGCCTGCTTACGCCTAACATTATCCCATTCCTATACAGTGATCCAATAGAGATGACATTTTCAACTTCCCTGACTTTTCCAGGTTTTAAAACAAATTTCCCTGGCCATCCTGGCAATTGAAAATGCAATAATTTATTGCTTATTAAATATAAACAAGAGATAGAACACGGCAAATTAAGATTAGCTATGCAAAATCTGTTATTGATTTGTTAAGTTTCTCAGACTTTTAAAAGTAAATTAATTTCCCCGACTTTTCCAGGGTCTGGGAGAACCCTGCTACATGTATATTGTCGTTATTACTTGAAGCGAAATGTAAAATGTTCATCATGATAACTTTCATAACTGTTGTTGGAAAGTTTGAACAATCGAATTTAGATATGTAAAAGTGTTTAACATGCCTTGGACATTTAGGAATCGATCTACATGTAATTTTTTTCCCTAAATGTCTGATTTCAGAAACGATACTCATTGGCTTATTGCTAATTTGTTTTTTAAACGACAAATCCTAATCTCCGAGTAAATAAATGACAAAGTAGATTAGATTAATTTTAAGCTAGAATTTGTGCCATGTTTTTTACCATAGGTTTACACATTAAAACATGCTTGTGTACGTACGGTTGAATAAAATAAAGTTGAGCGTGCCCCAAAAGTTATCCTTAATATTTCCATCGAAATGAATACGTGTAACTATTTCACTTATTGTGTATTAACTGTACAGGTGCGCTTTCTTTTCCAACAGCTAATGTCTAACTCGATATGAGCAAGCAACTACATCCAGGTTAAAAATAGTTGTACATGTACAAGCCTAATGGACATACAGTAGTGTGAGAAAATTGAATTTACCAAAATCGAGACGTGAGCCTTTCTGGGTGGTGAGCTTCTTCACACGTTGAGGTGCATTTAGCACAAAGGTGCAAAGGTAAAATAAAACACGTGTAAAACGCCAGCCTGGCATATCACGTTGCCCACCTCTGACCCGTTTCAACTAGCGAACATAAATGCACTGACCACTGCACTGTCCATCTGGGTGGCTAATGTGTACAGAAGAGTGATGTGCAAGACGAAAAAGCAGGGAAGAAATTGTCCTGAGTAAGCAAAGTGAGCATAATGACTATCTTGGTGGCTAGTGGTATTGACATGGCTATCCACTCTGTTGACACTGGTCGACTCGGACCAGGCTATTTCATCCCAACAGCTGCTTTTCTCGCCATTGTTTTTGATCACAGTGAAGGTGAGGGCATCATCAGGTGTCAGCTAAACATGTTTGCACTGAAGTCGAGGGACAACATCGCAAATGGTCGACTGATACCAGTAGATTTGGCCCTCCCAGGGAATTCTAAGTATAGTCGTCTTCAAAAACCTTTTTATTTGATTTACTTTGTACTCAGTATCTGCGAAACGCGAATTTCTGCAAAAATATTTACTTTTAGCGCATCAAAGCGTTTGATCTAAATGACTGAACGTGTCTATATCTGTATTACCAGAAACATTATGGCAATTCGTTGCACAGCCCTAGACTTTACTCGAACTTGCGAAATCCATCACCATTTCAATTTGTGAATTAGATAAAGTGCATGTATTTTACGAATGCTTTGGCCTTACTGTATTTGCCAAACTTTGTCAGTTTTATATTCGAACACTATGTCCAGTGTAGATTTCTTATAGACTATCGTAGAGAATTGAATTTTTGAACACTACAGCAATCTCTATGGAAATTGTAGCATTTCTATATTCCTTATGCTTTATATTTGTCTTAATTCTCTCAGCGCTACAGGTACTGTACATGTACGTAGTTGTTCAAACGGCATACTTATTATTAATAACCAGGCCAGGCAGACGACAACTTATGCCCAAGTATTTCAAATCCTACACAAACTATACACTGATGCGTGCATTGCAGTTTAACATTCTTTTCAAAACAACAATGACGAAATTTCTAATATTAATAGTTGGCACAATATAGAACTCAAACAAAAGTATTGGTGAGCAAGATGTGAATTACTGTATACAGTAGATAGGCCAGTATATATCCAGTAATAAGGATTTATTTTGACGTTATGTAGTTAGCCTTTAGCGCAGGTTCTAAGAATATGACGTGCGATAATTAAATCGTGGATCTTTTCTCAAATATCTTAAAATACCAGGAGGTCCCGATAATTGAGTAATTTTGCATATAGTCGAATTTATTTTTCGTTTCTGTAAAATCTATATGAAATAACTGTTGAAAAGTGATGAACATACGTCAATATTCTTCATTGTCAAACGTTGGCATATTGCGCATGAAGTTGCTGTTGTTGTCGTCCATAATGAACACATTTGTCATACTGAAGGGCTGACCACTAAAACTTATTGTCAGACGCAAAAGCGGCAGCGTTTGAAATTTATTGGTAAAACTGTTGTCGATTTTCTGTATAAAATAAGTACCGAAGAACGCCAGCTCAATCAAATATAGTGCGAATGCTTTGCTTTAAATACGAACTCAAATTATAAGCCCGTGGAATTTATTTTGAATGAATTTTCACGCCTCGTATACATGTAGCTCTGAATATTTGACACCCTATTGTGACATCATTACTCGTATGCCATTTGCAGATGATGACCTGGTGACGACAGCCTCACGCTGTTTCTCATTTCTCATCTTTGAATTCTGCATATTTCTGATTTGAATTTATTGGCGTGATGTATGGAGGAAATCTCGGTTAGACACTGAGAAACTGTGCTGGGGATTTGCTAGGCTGACAAGATTGAAAAGGAGATGATTTTTCGGTATACTGTCAGCATCTACCGCAAAACAAGTCTGTTGCAACGTGCTAAAATGGTATTTGAAAATTCATTTAAAAACTGTGAGGGTGTCTGCAGAATTCGGTACATAAGCTTAGAATAACCATTGCTGCTTCTGCCAGGTTTTTTTACGAAGTTTGAATTTGCCTCTGAAATACTATAGGGTTGATTGGTTGAATAGTCACGTGCCGATGCGCGAGGAGGTGACGCACGTGGAAACCATGGCAACAGTGGGACGTGAGATTAGATGGCGTAAAATACCAATTATTCGCCAACTTTACATTTCTATCTCAAGTAAAAAAGTAGGTAATTATCATACTTGTATTTGTAGTTAAAAATGGAAAAAGTGTAAATTGTATTTTTACAAAAATGTGCATTTTTGACGTTTATAAAATGCAATTTAACAATGCCAAGCTACATGTAGATGGGTTCGACAGCTACAGTACATGTACATGTAGTACTTGATTTTGAACCATTTTATCCCTCTCATGAAAGCATCACTCCTGCTGTCCCGTATTATGCCAAATGAGTGCTCTCTGAGGAATGCCTCTAATATGATCTTTGTTATTAAATGACTCGTGTCGAGGGTCCTTACGAGCAAGTCATTGTGGCAGCCGAGGGAAGATGTTGTGATTTGATGAAATTGATAATTGCGCATAAACGAGGTGGAAACTGTTTACAGATAATTGCTTTTGCAGGCGGGATGAGGGTGTACAAATTTGTTCGTCGTTGTATGATCTCCATTTATTTTCCTGTTAAGTAACAAGCTAAGCATATACGATAGTGTGCAGTGTGAACGCATGCAACGACGCTCAAATTAATTTTCCTATAAAAAATCCAGTCATTTTTATGTTTATCAGAGCAGCTGTTTGCTTTTCACCATGGAAGAACTTGGGAAGTGATGGGGAAGAGAGAGGAGATATTAGGATGAAAAAACGAGGGGAATTTGAAAATGAGGGGTGGACAAAGCGACGTGCAAACAGCGAATAATGAGAAGTTGACACTGCAACAAACGCTTATACTTTAATTACTGTTACTAACAAGTTTTTTAAGACCCTCGTTTGTAATCTTTTGGCAAACAAGATCGTTGGCAAGCAAGCTTTTTGGGCGCCAAAGCCGCCACTGTACGTCACTTGGCATCAGCAAGGAAATTAAGGACCGATAAATTTATGAAGCGTATAGGGAGCTCTTAATTGCGGATTTACTGATAATCGCCCGATAATTTATCCGGTGTGTTTGGCCCTTCATTAGCAGAACTACACCACTAGCCAATAGCTTGCATTAAATTAAAAAAAAAAATGGCGAAACTATACTGGAGTAGAAACTTAACTTTAAAATAAAAAAAAAAAATCGACCAAATATGGATTTCAAGTGTATTTTCAAGGAAATGCTTTTATTAACCGAAAACATGGCTTCCCCACAGATATGGCGCTTAAGAAAACTTAGACAATCGCTTAGGGATGTCAAATTTTGACAGTGCATGTAAATGTAGTTTCCAGAATTTGTATAGGACCAATAAAAACCAACACAAACATTTTTGAATACCAGTTTAAGGTGGTGTATTATAGATTAAACACGGGACACCTGATATTAACAGGGTGTCTACTGGGCTGGTAAACCTGGAAGTATACTTGAATTTTCTTTAATACTCTAAATATACTGGAACTTTTTCTTGATACTGGAAATTTTCAATTTTGTATGGGTTTTTGTGGAAAAAAAAACTCTCCCTATGACACACAAAACCGTTATTTCCAGTTTTCGTATAAATGTTCGAAAATTAATGTGTACTGGACAAAAATGAATATATTTATTGGAAAATCCTGGAAATGTACTGGAAAAATGAAATTGCGGTTCAGTTGACACCCTGTTATAGTTATAGAGAGGAAATTAGTTTAGAGGGGTTCTAATGTGTGAAAATAAAAACAAAAAAACGTAGAAAAGGTTTGTCGAAATCATAAAAACCAAAAAGCACGCCGTTGTTGTACAAAATCAAAGTTCCCGATAATAATCGGCCAAGTTATCAACCAAGATGTGACAAGCAGTGTCCATCATGGTTAGTGCGCCGTTGAGTTTTGCCCAGATTTTGAGGGCAGATAGCTAAATGTTTATCCCAACTTTTTTAATGAATGAACATACACCGACCCTAGTTATGAAAAATGTTTAGGCCAACGGTTACTACGTTTGCCATAGCGTGAGTTTTTGTTTGTCTGTCAATCCTTTAGCTTTGTGTAGGTTGCACCTTTTTTGATCCATTATCTTTTATTTCACTTTTTTTCGTTGTACGCACACATATTCCGCAATAAACGCGCATGTTGTACATCCCTTTACAACTGTGCTTTAGCTGTATTGACACAGGTGTGTTTGATGCTTTTGGATTGCACCCACCTTGGCTCAAAATACATCCTCAATAGCTCACTTTGAGGGGTCTTTGTTCTAGGAATATGGTCAGCCAGGCCACAACGCCTTCTGGCACACCTTGCTTCTCACTGTGGCTCAAACGGAAGTTATGAAAAGCATAGAGGAAATGCATTAGAAAAACGCCGGGATACGTTTCACCACTGCTTAATTAACAACAAGCTACTATTTTCGTATTTGCCAATAATGGGATGTGCATGTCGTTTAACCCAAATAGAAACAATTGCGAGCTTCCTATGTAAGGCACTTCACGAGAAGCTAATACCAAACAAAAATCGTCATTCATTATAGTTCATTAGGAGGTTAAATCATAAATTACTCTATTTGTCAAGTGGCCTCAGTTTTGATTTAAGCTTATCTCCTGAGATTTACGATTGACCAAGCCCTGGACAAAGCAACACTTGCTGGAACGACAATCACATTATTTTCAATTAGTCAAATTCATTGCATCTTCGGGTTTAAATGCCTGCACTGGAACGTTGCTATTGACCACTTCACAGAACCCCAATTACCATTGCTTTCAATTTGGCCAGACAGCTGACTAACATGCTCAACATGCTGCATTTAGGATGACCTTAACATACATTTATTTGCTCGAAAAATCAGCTCCCCACTCAAATTCTTAAGTCGATTTCCCTGACATTTCCGGACAACATTTCAGTCATTTTTCAGACATTTACATTATATTTTCTTTGAAAAAATATGAAAAATAATGGATTTTATCCCACATTTTTATAAAATATGACGACTAATCCATTGACTGATGCAAACTATCTAAATTTTCCTGACATTCCCTGACATTTTAAATGTTTTTCATGAAATGCTTGACACTTTTCCATTTCCCTGATTTTCCCTGACTTTCCAGAAAGTGGTAACCCTACATGGGGACGTTTTTCTTCGTGAGAATAACAATGGGGGTAGAAAATCCTAAATTCGTCGCTGAGATTAAGACGGCGTAAAACTTACAGTAAGCATGCCAAAGCCCAAGGAACAATGTGTGTGACCGACGCAAAGGGGTGCCCCTACACAGATTTTCGCGATTGTCCACTCCCGTGTACTGCTGATAGCAACGGGGGTGACGTTATTAAGGACTTGACGAGGACATTTTAAGTTAGAAGTGCATATGGTTATTAGCCAATCCCAGATTTCGTCTGGTTCGGTTAATCGACTAAACTCTTTTATCTGGAGATTGCGCAGGTACGGTAGTGCAAAATCATTATCATTGGCGACCCTCGTTTCCACGTCAGCGGGACAACAAAAGCATTTTTAGGAAGTGGAGATAGATCTATTACGTTAAGTTCACTAACCACATATGGATCCGAAAACAAAACGGTCTAAATGGTGACAGAAAATTCCCTCCCATATCTTCAATGTCCACCCCACCACCTCCTATAGTGTTTATTATTGATATATGATGGCGTGCAGTCATTTCGTCAGCTGTAATTTCATCTAATCGCAATGTTGATTTGTTTACATAACCAAATCACTATGGTTACCATTTCTGATGCATTTTTGCCATCACATTGATCCAGTACGGTTTAGCAGGTGGCCGAAATGTGTCGCCTATTCAGAAATGACCGAAACCCGCAATTCTGCATGCAAAACGAGGGCTGGTTTAAAGCACACTTGTCATTTGTGTCGTAGTTTGGGATCCTAATACCCCTATTAGGGTTCTAAATGAAATGCTATACCACGTTTGGAAAATCTGGATTTTTGTGACAATACGCTCATGTAAAGCCAGCGGAGGGTCTCACAACCGATTTTTCCCACGTAATGTTCTTTGTTCTGGTGATACAGTAGTATAGTACAACTATAAACCTAGTCCTCATCGTCAATTCATGCAATTTGAAATCATTGGTTTATTTTATACTTGAAAATTATCTGATCAGAAATTTTTAAGTCGATATCCCGATGCCCTTTTTCTCTCCAATTCAAATATTTTTTACGACATTCATTCCTTCGTGGTTGAAATCTATTGGATTTGAGAATGTTTGAAATAATTGCACAAAATGATTCCCACAGAAACTGGAAAAATCATACGAATTTTGGAAAATTTTCAAAAAGTCAGTTGATTTAATAACTTTTAATTATAAATTCAATCCAGAAGGTATTTCTTATACAATGTATATCAATTATGACGCGTGCCTTGGTTTTTTTATATGAAGTTGCCCTTTGCACAATAATATGAAAGAAAACTCCAGCTTGGCAGATTGGTTTCTTTGATTTGATTTCATTATTTTGCCAAATTAATTGCCAGAAATTTGCCAAGTTAAAATAATTGCTGAAGCATAATTTGATGTTGCGTGAATTCCTTTATTAGATTAATTTAGTAATTTTCATCCTTGATTATGGCCATATTGATTAAAAACATTATTTATGGTAAAGGATGGGTTATTTTTTACTTTATATTGCTCTATGGGAAACTACTGGTCAGGGAAATTAACATTTTAACCTGAAAAAGCTGGGAAAGTCAGGGGATTTTATGATAGCATTGATGTGAAACCCTAACCTACGAAATTTAAATAATTTTCTTACTGTATTTAATTCATATCCCTTGTTCACTGAAATGCAGTAAATTATATCAGACGCCATGGCATACGATGGTTACTAGAAATTCAACTCAATATCAGCATTTATCATTTAGGATCTTCGACTAGACATAATGTTGCATATCAATTCAGCCGCATGTGGATTTAAATAGCCTCAGTATTATTAAATGATGATGGGTGGTGCGGTCGTATTAGAATATTGCCAGCCTTTAGGGCACGGTAGAGGGGGTAAATCACGATGAGTTTTAAACTCCTCAATTTCAATCCGATCGTATGCAGATATTCGTGCTGCAAATATCATGTCGAGGGAATGGCTATACTGTATGTGTATTATCCATTTAGGGAGAACCATATTTTTTTTGGCTGATTTTTCCTGATAGGTATTACTGTGACGTTCAATTTTAAATCCAACGAGCAAATTTACGACGCATAAGAAAAAAAATTCGATTACTATCGAAGCATATATGCAAAAGCGAATTTTTTTTGCCAGGCCCATATTGGTTTTTTCCCTTATTGTTTGTATATGTACATGGATGTTGGCAGGCAAATTATATCCCAGCCTCTGAAAGGCGAGAGATTAGAGGAACTAGCAAATTGAAAGCGTAATCGTGTTACCCAACAATTCATCAGAGGGCTTGGAAGTGACATTAATGTAAACGGAGTTTTGAATATTATGCCTCGCTATGTCGGGATCCCCCAAACGGCGCTTTGCATACATGTGAAAACACGTTAAAAGTTAACTCTGCATACACACTCCAACCTTCTTATGGTGGGCATCTTGAAGTACCATGTGTTACTGCTCAGTCTAAACCTGAAATAGTCAACTCCTTTGGGCACAAAATCCAGGGTTAGTTTATGGCCAACAATACTTTTAATGTTATACTGTAATAATATATTTTTAAATTTTGTTATAAATATTAATAAATATTTTTCCGATTTTGATTCGAGAACCTAGAACCTCTGAAAACCGTTCGACTTCAACTCTTCAAAAACACAAAACTCCGTTCATGTAATAACTATTTCAGATTCCTCATTTTTTAAATAAAAGATGATTAACCATTTGATGTTTATCAGGCCAGTGTCTTTAACCTGATAAACATGTAAACTGATGAACTGATGAGTATCATACATGTAAGTATCGAAAAGAGTCCAATTCTTAAAGACATGCCCAGTCTTCATGGTGTTCAACAACGGAGGTTTTAGTGTTTTTCATCATGCTTGCTGAGCGTTTCTCAGATCTATAAACATTTCGACTCGTATATGCATTTAAGTGCAAAAGGGAAATGAAAATCTATGTTGCAAATACTATAAGTCGCATATGGCGGCGCCCACCTAGTAATTCTCCTCATTCATACATGTCCTGGCAACAACACTGTACGTCTTAAGACAACCTGTACTAGCTGGCTTATGCGGATTGATAAACGATATTTTAAATCGCGCCGCTTTATTGCCTAATTTACCTTGCTCGTATTGCAATGTCGTTCGAAAACACAATATATTCCAATTTGTATATCTAGATGATTAAAACGTATTTCCTCTCTAAATTACAGGTTATTTGTTGTTCGGAGTCGCAACATGGTGGGGAGGTGGCATTAACTCGATACCAAGCGATCCAGAGGGGCTCCTGATATTCTTATAGAATAAAAACATGAGTAAATACATGTGTAGCAGCTACGGGACTGGGTACGGTAAGATTTACAATTTTGATCATAAAAATCAGCTTTTTGACTTGATGAAATTTAGCAAATATTGTTAAACATTGAAAGGGGTTATCTTTAAGAGTGTCTTGTTTTAATGAAAATTGGATGAAAAATTGAATGAAAAAGACATGAAATGATTCCTCAAACATGTCCATGCTAGAAATGTAGAAACATTTTGAGGAAATCTGTTTTCAAAAACCATGTTTCTAGGAAGCATTTCCTAGGTGTGGACAAGGCTTTTGAATTTCAATACGTGCTAAATGTGAAAATATACTGCAGAATATTCAAAAAAATTAAGAAATGTGCGACATTCTTAAGCCAAGCATGGGACACACTAGGTACTACCCTACATGATGACTCTGACACTTGCCGGACTTGTATAATAGCGCTAACACATTGCCACAATGAACAAACAATATCAAAGCTGAACGATTTGCATATTGTTTGTTTTATAAACGCCATTTGTATTGCCGGGAGCCTAATTTTGACACAAGTAGTATAATGGCAGACACGGCAAGCGATGAAATATGAACTAATCCTGTGTTGGTGTATGGGTTTTATATCCCCTATGATTTGCATAATGGTATTTGTATATTAGCCTCTTTACCATACATATTCGAGGCTGGCATGCAACGGAAAATACCCCGCCGTTTCTGTTTAGGCTTGGATTCACGACATTCCCCCGAGAATCCGCAAAAACAAGTGTAATCACACTTTGTAAATTTCCTAACAATTTGGACAAATATATTCAGAGAGGAATTAGCATTAGATGGGAGAGAAAGCGTTGGATGCAAATAACGTCTGTTTCATTATCATTTTCAATTCGCTTTTAAAAACGAATATTATTACTGCTTCGAATGTCCCCACTGCCCACCCATGCATTGTTCACATTTGAAAATCCAGAGGTAAATCCACCCCTATGTTAGGGGACAAGGGCGCAGGGGGGCAAACCATACCTACATCGATGGGTTGCTGGGAAATGCACTGCTCACGTGGCTCGGGGAGGTTGCCCTTTTTGATTGCCATAGACGATGATTTATAGGACATTAGAAAATATGCAGTAAATGTTATTAAAATTCAGAATTTCATACGTTATCATATGACAATGTGCTTCGAAAAAGCACAGGGAAAACTTCGACACCCGTCCAATGACACCATTAATAATTTGATCGAGGAATATGCGAAAGGTTATAGGGACAAAAAAAATTGAAATTAATGATGATATGAAAATTAGCATTATCGTTATTATTAGAATAACGAAATTTCAGTTTTTTCAGTAAGCTCGGATTTATCTCCGTGCGATTTATAATTTATTTCAATTTTGCGATATGCAAAGTCAGGGATTGGGAATGTCAAAGGGCATGCCGCACTTTGTTCTGAAATGTTGGCAGATATTTTTCATATTTAAGGATTTGATGTCGGAGACTAGTCAAATATTAAAAAAATCCTTGAAAACATGAGAAATTTGACGGATGACAATGTAATGCATACATGCAGCTACATGTATTTTGATCCCTTAATGAGGGCATACAGCAGAATACAGTAACAATCCAATTCCCCAGTAAACTTGCATATGCTGTTGTAAAACCGCTAAATAGCTTATATCGATAAATGAACAGGGAATAATTGTGGTTCGTGGTTGAGTTCTCCTATGACTGTACTTAAAAACCCTTACCAAAGGGTCTTAATGAGAACCTTGGCCACAAAAATGCATTTTTCCCATTCAGAGGGGAATGGGGTTCCCAGTGAGACCGTGCCGAAATGCATCATTGCGTAAGAAGGGGGACTGAAACCACTTCATTAGGCAGGCACCACGAAACGTAATAATCCTGATTAAACATGCCATTAAAGCAGTGATTGAAATAGGGACACAAAAGATTCAAAAGAATACAAGATACGCGAATAACCCTGAGCCCTAAAGCAATTGTGATTTTTAATGGGGCCAAAGGATCAAAAAAGTCGCTATTAGCCGTTGATAAAGTAAAGAAACTATAGAAATGTCACATTCTGACTGCCCTTAAAATTGCCTTTATTAGGATTAAATAAGCCCTTAAAAAACACTGAATAATTGTCTAGGTAAAGTATTCTCAAATGATGTTGTAATTCAATTGCAGCATCTTATGTTGAAATCACAAAGATACCAAAATTCTACTTTATGTACAATTAGGTGTACAGGTACATGTACATGAAATTCAGATTGCAAATCAGTTGTTCAGTGTTTTCTAAGTTAACATCAATCATAAAAATATAATAACTTAAAAACAGTCTAGTTTCTCTTACGTGATATAGGTTTGTCTTCAATTTTCCTCCATGATAAGTTGATAAATTTCTCATCTTCGCATTTTTTTAGCGTCAATGACAAAGCGGGCTAATTTAAAAGTTGACAAAATACGTTTCTAAATGATGATTTTTTCCTGAGGCAATCGGTTACGTTTCGTGTTGGGTGGAGCAGAAAGCCTACTTTATTGCAGAAGCTCTGAGATTGAAAGCTTTAATCTGAAATGTTACACTATGTAATTTATCTTGCCGAATCTCTTCCTGGCCTGCTGCCTTTTGTGTGAAAAAAAACTAATGCATAAAGGGTTTCTTCAAAAAGAAAAATTGTGAAGATGTCTTATTCGTGCTGCCGTAAGTTAGTGTTGTGGCATTAAGGAAAACCAAAATCAATCATTTCTCCCCAAATGGGTCTTATGCGCACAGGGAGAACTAAACTCATCACAAGCACGGTAATTTCAAGCAGCTCTACAGCACTGGAGATATCGCACAGACAGTGTTAAATAGACAGGCTGTATATCGAGTCAATGTACAAAAGAAGACCAAGTACCACTTTGCAGAAACCTCTTTTATTTTTGCGGATGGGGTTGCGAGGGTGTTGGGATTGAGAGGTGGAATAGTCATGGAAATACTCTCGTGAACCTCTGTATGATGGGCAGTGAACTAGACAAAAATCGATGGAATGCTTCTCCCATAACATGGAAAAATGTAAGCTCTAATAACCTGAAGTCAGTAGTAAATTGCTGAAGTGATAACCTCATCACTAAATTGATGATGCACTGAATAATTTGCCTATTAACAAGATTTACTTTAGAAATCTTCCCTTTAATCATTACGTCTTCTAACTTCTGATACCTGCGGAACCCTTCATGTGTGCTGAAAATGCAACTTTTTGGAACATCATAGTACCAAAAACCTAACATTATAAAATGAATCTTGCTACGCTTAATTTTGTTTACAAATTCTGATATTTTGGGGATGGGGAAGTAATATTTACATAATGGTTGAGCCCCACTAGCTATCCAGAGAAAATGGTGAATTGTAACACCTCATTCTATAAATACCTTTAGTGATATATGTACTGAGGATTAATGGATCGCAATACTAGGAAAAATTTTAAAATTGTTGTGGACATCTGCAGCAGAAATATTGAATTTTGAAAGCATTTTTCTAATAATGAAGACCACTACTTTAAGGTACCAATGAACATTGTCCACTGGACGTGTAATCAATGGACGCTGCAAGAATTTGCTGGTCAACTTGAGGGGACATGCATTCTAAGGGGTGCCCAAAAGCAGGGTTGCATTGGTGTAACATTGTTGGCGGGTGTAAAGGATGGCATGGCATTTCTTAGTGTAAAGGGATGGAAATCTCCGGTGATAACTTCTTGGCGTTATGTTCCGTCTTGCGCTATCTGCTTTGGGACAACAAAAGGAGGGTGACTTGGATGGCCGATAAGTGGAGTGATTTAAGGAAATTGGCGCCCTTGCAACGGAAGACGTAGAAGGGCCAATTTCACTGTCGATGATCGTGGAACAATGGGGGCCTCTGAGATGGACTCGGCTCTGGTTATCACCCTTATGTGTTGGCGCCCATGGCTGACCCCCACCGCCCATCCAATTCAGATAAGAGCTCCAAATCGCCATCCAAGACAGGCCCAAACTGAAAAAAGCCAGAGGAAGAGAATAGAAGACGGATAGAGCGATCTTGGAGCACGAGAGTTGGGGCCATCGCAGCGCCATTACAGCTGTTGGGCCTGAATGGCATTCTTGCTCGACACCATCGATATCGACGACTGTCATCTATCTGATGGAGCTTGCTGGAAACGCTAATACATCAACCTACACCAACGACTCCGAACAACAATGATTAGCACGCTTGCATGGATTCTCTGGCACTCAAAGAACCTCTTATCTTGGTCAAGCTTCTCTGCTGTATGGGCAGTGAAAGGCCAATTTATTTGCCAACAGCATCTTTACCAACAGCATATTGCTAACCTGGCACCTGGGATATCTGATCACTGGTGATAAAAGTTCGAAGTACTTGCTTGCTCCAGAACATTGTGTACTTTTATAACTGACTAATCCGAAGGGATGGAGATGGGGTGACAACTCTTAGGTATTGTATACACTTGACTGCGGACTTCAGACTTTAGTGACTGCATTGGGGCTCAAAGGACTTCAGTGGGATTTCCAGGAATTCCTGACTTCAGCTGAGAAAATCCCATGTATTAGTTCCTTGACAAGCTGCAAAGTCAAGAAGTACTTGAAGTTCCCATTTGGTTTCCTGGAAGTCCCCGTGAATTCCCAGACGTTCCCATGAAGTCTTGGAAGTTCCCATGAAGTCTTGGAAGTTCCCATGAAGTCTTGGAAGTTCCCATGAAGTCTTGGAAGTTCCCATGAAGTCTTGGAAGTTCCCATGAAGTCTTGGAAGTTCCCATGAAGTCTTGGAAGTTCCCATGAAGTCTTGGAAGTTCCCATGAAGTCTTG